>CM040762.1:1762552-1947552 GCA_022829145.1 Albula goreensis
CATCGGACGGCGGGGAACGTCCAACGGTTGGAGCCAGGTCACAGAGGCATGGGCTGGGTGACAGTGATGGATGTGGGCACACGGGGGTCTCTGAGAGGGCAGAGTCTGTGAGCAACTGCCGCTATGTCTGTGCCTCTACCCCCTCCTCCCCCTAAGGCCTGCTTTCACACAGCATCGCACAGCAGGACTGATCTGGGATCAGCTTTGCCTTTAGCTTTATTGCATAAGGTCAGCATACACACAGGGGGAAATCTGCTCCCAGTTCAACACTTTTACTTTGAGACATTTTGTGAATATGGCCCTGATGTTCAGTGTAGTGGTGTAATGGCTCCTGATGGCTGAAGGTTAGGATATAGAGATACTATGGGAATACATGGTCAGGTTTTGTGTACTTTCCTAAATGTGTACTGCTTGTTTCATGAGCTCAATGCATTTCCAAAGGTTTCATATGAGAGCCGCTAAGGAAATTTAGCACCAAGCCCATTTACCTACAGTCTACAGAGTATCCAGCACTGCATCAAGCCCATTTACCTACAGTCTACAGAGTATCCAGCACTGCATCAAGCCCATTTACCTACAGTCTACAGAGTATCCAGCACTGCATCAAGCCCATTTACCTACAGTCTACAGAGTATCCAGCACTGCATCAAGCCCATTCACCTACAGTCTACAGAGTATCCAGCACTGCATCAAGCCCATTTACCTACAGTCTACAGAGTATCCAGCACTGCATCAAGCCCATTTACCTACAGTCTACAGAGTACCCAGCACTGCATCAAGCCCATTTACCTACAGTCTACAGAGTATCCAGCACTGCATCAAGCCCATTTACCTACAGTCTACAGAGTACCCAGCACTGCATCAAGCCCATTTACCTACAGTCTACAGAGTATCCAGCACTGCATCAAGCCCATTTACCTACAGTCTACAGAGTATCCAGCACTGCATCAAGCCCATTTACCTACAGTCTACAGAGTATCCAGCACTGCATCAAGCCCATTTACCTACAGTCTACAGAGTATCCAGCACTGCATCAAGCCCATTTACCTACAGTCTACAGAGTATCCAGCACTGCATCAAGCCCATTTACCTACAGTCTACAGAGTATCTAGCACTGCATCAAGCCCATTTACCTACAGTCTACAGAGTATCTAGCACTGCATCAAGCCCATTTACCTACAGTCTAAAGAGTATCCAGCACTGCATCAAGCCCATTTACCTACAGTCTACAGAGTATCCAGCACTGCATCAAGCCCATTTACCTACAGTCTACAGAGTATCCAGCACTGCATCAAGCCCATTTACCTACAGTCTACGGAGTATCCAGCACTGCATCAAGCCCATTTACCTACAGTCTACGGAGTATCCAGCACTGCATCAAGCCCATTTACCTACAGTCTACAGAGTATCCAGCACTGCATCAAGCCCATTTACCTACAGTCTACAGAGTATCCAGCACTGCATCAAGCCCATTTACCTACAGTCTACAGAGTATCCAGCACTGCATCAAGCCCATTTACCTACAGTCTACAGAGTATCCAGCACTGCATCAAGCCCATTTACCTACAGTCTACAGAGTATCCAGCACTGCATCAAGCCCATTTACCTACAGTCTACAGAGTATCCAGCACTGCATCAAGCCCATTTACCTACAGTCTACAGAGTATCCAGCACTGCATCAAGCCCATTTACCTACAGTCTACAGAGTATCCAGCACTGCATCAAGCCCATTTACCTACAGTCTACAGAGTATCTAGCACTGCATCAAGCCCATTTACCTACAGTCTAAAGAGTATCCAGCACTGCATCAAGCCCATTTACCTACAGTCTACAGAGTATCCAGCACTGCATCAAGCCCATTTACCTACAGTCTACGGAGTATCCAGCACTGCATCAAGCCCATTTACCTACAGTCTACGGAGTATCCAGCACTGCATCAAGCCCATTTACCTACAGTCTACGGAGTATCCAGCACTGCATCAAGCCCATTTACCTACAGTCTACAGAGTATCCAGCACTGCATCAAGCCCATTTACCTACAGTCTACAGAGTATCCAGCACTGCATCAAGCCCATTTACCTACAGTCTACAGAGTATCCAGCACTGCATCAAGCCCATTTACCTACAGTCTACAGAGTATCCAGCACTGCATCAAGCCCATTTACCTACAGTCTACAGAGTATCCAGCACTGCATCAAGCCCATTTACCTACAGTCTACAGAGTATCCAGCACTGCATCAAGCCCATTTACCTACAGTCTACAGAGTATCCAGCACTGCATCAAGCCCATTTACCTACAGTCTACAGAGTATCCAGCACTGCATCAAGCCCATTTACCTACAGTCGACAAAGTATCCAGCACTGCATCAAGCCCATTTACCTACAGTCTACAGGGTATCCAGCACTGCATCAAGCCCATTTACCTACAGTCTACAGAGTATCCAGCACTGCATCAAGCCCGTTTACCTGTTGACATGACTCGATATGAAAAATCTTTCATAGTTCAGCTTGTTAAACCCGTTTATGAATTTAAGAACCTTAATTAAATGTCACCCTTCCATGGCGCTGAAGCTCACTTCTGCAGGGACCACAGTAGTCATTTAGCTCATGAATGTATTTCATGCAAAAAAGCATCTGAATGCATTTTGCATTGTGTGCAGATGCATCTGCGTTACATAAAGTCGTGTCCCTCCGTTTTTCCCAAGGATAAAGAGCCGCAGTTAAAAATAGAAAAGATGAAGGAGCACTACTGAAGCCGACTCACTCATGGAGTTCTCTGATGGGAGCAGCCGTCCATATTGCTGTATTTATAGACTCTGTTTTTGTTTTGTTGGCTTTGTTAAGTGTGGAGCTTATTAGCTCCAACACAAAAGGGTGTGATTCAGAGATGAAAAATGACTGTTATCACAACAGCAACAACAGCAATGTTTATTAAGCATTGTTCTCTACTCTGCACCAGCATGTGAACAACAACACCAGGGAGAAAGAGACAAACCTTCACCTCTTTTAAAGGTAAATGGACAGATTGCTCCTCTAAACCTGACGTATCCTCTGATTATGCTTAATCATTATTCACATCGGCAGATTATTTCATAATGACTGACAGTCAGAATGAGATTGAGCGCTGAATGTATACCTGTTTTCAGCAGCATCACAGGCTCACACCTCACCTGTTCCTAACCCACTGGCTTCTGCAGGTGTGCACATGTTAACACGCTTATTAATGTAATTATTCTCATAATTTTGCATACAGCTGAAGCCAGCAGCTATAAACATACCAGCTTTTCAAACATTATTATTATTTTTATTATTATTATTACTCATTACTGTTGCTGTTGTTGTTGCCAGAAGCACTTGTAATTGCAGTGCCAGTGGTAGGGGAAGCAGTAGCTGTAGTAGTAGTCGCAGTTGGGTTGGCAGTAGTCGTATTAGTGTTATTATTTCTGGGTAATAATTTTGCAGAGTAATTTAGCAGAGTGACTCACCCACCCCACCCCTAACCCCATTAAAAGACGGGTCCAAAACTGCCCCTACATACATATTAAACACATATTATTGCCTGTTTGTGCTTATGAATAATTCATTTCATGACTGCAGATCTTGCTGTAATGATACATCCTTCACCCTGGAGGATATTTCTGGGCCTGTATTACATACTGTTCCCTGAAATACTGCTGCGTTTGCCCGCGTCTGTGCTAACAGATTGGATGTGTTCTAAATGAATAGCTTACCCAGTAAATTCTAGCCTTTTTCTGTCTGAGTGTGTTCTGGGTGCAGGGTGGATCAGGGAACAGAGAGCAAACCTGCACAGCAGCACACTGTGTCTGTGTGCAGAGCCCAGTGGTTAGGTCTAAGTATGACTCTGTCTATATCTCATATTAACATGCAATTTTGATGTTGGATCACAACGATTGGACATTTCTGATTATAATTGATCAGAAATGATTTGCCATTTGTGATCTCACTCGGAGATCACAAATGGCTGATAGGCCTGGCACAGACATGGTTCTCTATGTCTGATTTGGGTGAAGAATGCGATCCACCTTCTCACCCTGGCGCTGAAACTATCCAGTCAGCACAAACAGTGACCCTAAGTTATATTTCCCAGATTCCCTTTGGGCAGGGGCAGCCTGGCGTTAGTGCACATGGGGAATGCCATGACATGTCACCATGCCTGTGATGTCACAATGGAGGTGAGGTCACCTCTCTCACAAGATTCCACACACATGCTTTTATTACAGTTTAGCTCAGTGACTCTGCAGTTAATGAATTACTCCAGCGCCCTTGACTGCTGTTTGTCTGGGCAGATTAGCTGGGTCTAATAATTGCCCTCTGTAACTCCTGCAAGAATACAACAACTCATTAAGGCCACTGGAGCAGCAAAGTTTGTAAATTCATCAAGAACAGGATGTATGCCTGGTTATGTAAAGGTGCAATAAATAAAACAATAAAAAAATGGCCCAAGGGTAATTATAATTACTTTCTAATATGAAATAATTATGATATAAAATATGACATGACATTTTAAAACAAAGCATTTTACATTGCTTTTATTTTTATTTTTGCAATGGACTTAACATGGTTGGCTTTTGACAGGTAGCAGCTATAGAGACAGCAAGACTTAACTGCACCGAGAGTTTGAAACTGTGGAAAGACTTTACCCAACGTCAGAATGTTCTCACCTGACCCAGAAACCTTGCACCAGGGTGGTGCCAGAACAAACCGCCAGCCTGCAAATCCCCCAATATGCCCTCCACCCCCTCATTTCACAAAAAAACACCTCATGCCAGGGGTCACAGGGAGGGTGTACACAGTGACATTTTGGCAGTGAGGTGGACCCTGTTGGTAACTTGCCCCTCCAGCCCACTGGCCCTGTGGAAGGTTAAAGTCCCATTAGCATAGACTCTATACACACACCAGATAGTCCACACAGATCATGTACACACAGCACATATAGACACAGACTCTATACACACACCAGATACTGCACACAGATCCTAAACACACAGCAGATACTGCACACAGATCCTAAACACACAGCAGATACTGCACACAGATCCTAAACACACACCAGATACTGCACACAGATCCTAAACACACACCAGATACTACAGACAGATCCTATACACACACCAGATACTCCACACAGATCCTAAACACACAGCAGATACTGCACACAGATCCTAAACACACACCAGATACTCCACACAGACCCTAAACACACACCAGATACTGCACACAGATCCTAAACACACACCAGATTCTGCACACAAACTCTGAGCTTGCAGCTGTCAGCAGCTCATCCTGTACAAAATGTCCTCTCCAAACGTTCTCTCATCAGCTGCAGACTATTTTATTTGAATGGGCTTTATGTTACATTACATTACAGTCATTTAGTAGGCACTCTCATCCAGAGTGAGTTACAGTGTGGAAGTGCATCCATTTGATTAATTTGAGTGTGATTAATTTAGTGTCAGAACTAGCTAACAACGTTCCTGTTTAACATCTCTTTAAAACTAATGCAAGATAACTATGTCAACCAAAGCTAAAGTACCAAACAATGCTTTCATAAAAAGCCCTCATAAAAAATCTTAACCATAAGTACCTCAACAAAAAACCATAAAATGGCGTAACCCTCAGAGTTTGCCCAGCTGCAGGCTACAGAGCAACTGTAATGAATACAGGAGTGGAGACTGATTCTGCAGCCTCAGCCCTGTAGCTCCAGGGAGAACACCTCTCAGACAGGATTGTGGGATACGTGGGCCTCCAGGGTGGCATTTCCCCCGAGCCACTGGGAACAAACTGCTATTTTTACAGCCCGCGAGGGCCTGTGGTCCTCCAGGAACCAGGATAAGAGAAGCAGGATGCTCTTCATTTTTATTTAAGAAATAAATGCTGCACTTTAGTGTTTTTCAATGTTTATGGGGGTGCGAGAGTTTGAAAACAGTCAAAACCGTACACAGAATAAGAAAACAAAGTATAATGTGATAATCTGGACACAGCAAATGTTTTGCTCTGTGTCTTATAATGAATAAATGATAGACGTTTGCAATCTGATTTACAAAAAAAAGAATGAAGTAAGCATCAAATCAAGTTAAATGTGATGCAATATTACTGTAACAGTTCAAACACTGGATCACACATTTT
Source organism: Albula goreensis (assembly GCA_022829145.1). Lineage (NCBI taxonomy): Eukaryota > Metazoa > Chordata > Actinopteri > Albuliformes > Albulidae > Albula > Albula goreensis. The sequence continues at coordinate 1,768,700 of CM040762.1, forward strand.
TTCCCAAATCAGCATCCTAAATCTACCACCTGAAACAGACCTCAGTCTTTATGCACAAACGCAGCAGAAAAAACAGTGAGCTGAACATCTCAGAGGCACACGGGTGTGCCTTATGTCAATAGCATGATAATATATAATACTACACTATAATAGAGGCATATTATAATTAAAATGTTTCCCATGTTCTGATTTACTGTTGCCATTTTTAAGTGTTGCTGTTATTTTTCATGTATTTATGATAATAGTGATATATATTTATCATAACTATCATTACTGGGGCAGTGCGGTGGGGTCTGAGCTTTCACAGTGCGGTGGAGCTGCTTCTCTGTACTTCAGCCTCCGTTTAAACACCACTTCTGAACACACGGGTTTAATGTGCTCCAGTGAGGCTGTTTGTTCGCCACAGAAATTGATATTTTCGTAGGGCCAGGCAGCTGCAGGTGCTTGTGTGAATTAAAGCAACTGAATGAGGAATTCTGGCCTTGCTCTGTGGTGCAGAAAATGCAAGAGCAAAATAAAAACTTTTTTTTTTTTTCCCAAAATGTGTTATTTGGTTAAAGCAGGGGTATAAGTACTGTAATCTGATCAGGAAAAGCGGGCTTGTACATGCACACACACACACACACACACACACACACACCCCTCTTCCCTCTGAGCTCTCTCTGTGTAGGGGTTTCTGGGTAATTAAGGGATCTGGGGGAGGGACCACACCCAGTCCAATGACACACTTCTGTCCAGGAGCTTCTTCAGTCTCAGTTAATGACACCAACATACAAACATATGCCAAAAACATTGCATTTTTGGGAATAGAATAATTTATTTATAGAATAATACATGTCAACCAGAGCTTATACACTGCCAACATTTAATAGACTATCAATTTATACAACTGGATATTTACTGAAGTGAAATAGACTGGATAAAGGTTACTGATATATTCAAATATGCATTCTTTAAACTTTCAAATATTTTTTAAAATTCTATTTATGATGGAATTGTCACAGATTCTCATGGATTCTCCATCGGCAGAGTTCCCTTGCAGCCTTAGAGAGGCGGTTGGAACGCTGTGTTTTTCAGCTGCCTGTAGTTGCAGTGAGGTGTGATTTGGGCTGAAGTTTAACCGCAGTTAAACCTGATTCAGTGCTGTAATTATACTGTCATTACAGGGGCAGAATAACCAACGTTTGCTTCTCTTAAATCTGTCTGCTCCTGTCGTTTGGCACTTACTTTAACAGCTGCTATAAAATGTTATTGCAACTTTCTGCAATATTGCTGTAAGGTTGGTAGGCATATAAAACATCCACAGGGGAAAGCGTGCAGAAGGAAGCAGAAATTATATGACTGTGTGCTCTCTATTTCGATTTTATTTTTCAGAACCCAGAACATATTCAAAATGTCAGTTGAAATAACAACACTGTAACAATGTTATTACCCCTCAGCACTTACCTTGTTTCATATACAGCCTGATAATGAGTAATGAGTTTGTGCAGGTATGTTCATAATTAAAAGGTATATGTTGAAGAGTTATTCATTTTAATACCTGTGTGTAACCAATAAGGATTAGCTTGGCTTGCTAACAATACCAGTGCATTTTTAGCATGTGAAAATTTGAAGGATATCCAGTATGTAGCATGTCAAGAGTGCTAATTTAGCTTGATTGTGTTAGCATGTCCAATATGGTATATTGGCCTTTGTGTGTTAGCATGTCCAGTGTGCTAACATAGCCATTATGCGTTAGCATATCCAAGAAGTGTCAGCGTTTTCAGTGTATTAGCATGGCACGTTTGTGTTAGCATCTGCTTAGTGTGTGTTAGCATGTGCAGTGGGTTAGCTTGTGCTGGCACGGGGCAGTGTGCGTGCTCCCATAGATCCTGTCAGTAGCAGGCGCAGTGATGGCAGTGACATAACACCTGCATATATATCAGCTCCACACAGCGCTGCGGTTAGCGGTTAGCCGCAAACCTGTTATATAACACATGGCTTTGACATGTGCTTGTACATGGCTGTAGGATCAGACGCTGCGGCGGGCATAAATAATTCAGGACATTCAGCTCTTTTGCCAACATGCAGCATGCAGGGCCCAAGACATGGAGGACAGGGCTGATGGGAAACGTCACAGAAAGAGAGAGAAAATCACTCAAGTGTTTCCCTGTAGGAGGACGAGCTTCTCCAGGTGAATCTGTGATGGACCAGGAAGACATTCTTCTGTTCAGTCCATTGGCATCAATCTGTGACCTTTATGTGTGTGAGGGTGTAAAACAGTTTGGTGTGTATGATTATTAAGTGTTTGTGTGTGCACATGAATATATATATATATATAAGGGTTAAGCATCTGTGTTTGTTTTTGTATTGTATAGTATAGTAGGAGATGATAGAGGGATAGTAAGGGAACAAATGATTGTTCTTTTGACTGAGACGGCTGAGTTTGTGTGGAATATGTGTGATTTTCCACTGTGCCTGGTACTGACGGCACATGAGTGTATTGATTTGTGCTGCATAAATCCACTTTCTTTCCCATCTTTAATCGACCCCCAGTCTGAGTCTGAGGAGGAACTGGTAACTGCAAAACCACATCGGGGGCTGGAATAAATTCTACCCTACCCCTGAGACATCCTGCGCATATTCCATTTTCTCATATCTACCTGCTCTGTGTTCAAAGTTCAAAGGCCAGAGGTCAAATATGAGCCTTTATAAGACGGTCTCCAATTAAAACAAGAGATGTCAAAATACTCTCACCTGGGGCAGGCTTTTGTTAGACTGGGAGAGTGTCCGGGATCCAGAAGTTCACAAGGAGAAAGATACTCAGGACACCTTGGGGCTCAGGCAGCCATTTTGGCAGCCATCTCTTGATCAGTCTCTAGAAGATCTGTTCGTGTTCACCAGTTGCCAGAAGATTCAACCATTTTGCGCTCACGTATTCACCATGAGGAGAGCATTGAGGTGTGCCAGGCTGTCCCATGCATTCCCGAGCAGCATGGTCTGTCATGCACTGAGGCAGCAGGTGTTCTGCCAGGTCACCTGCTGCAAAATGAAACTCACTCAGGTGATGATGTCACATTTGGTGACATCATCAGCTGAGCCTCCAAATCCAGACAGGTCTCTGCGTGAGGGAGGCATGCAGCGCAGGAAATGCGCTGAGAATGTCGCTCAGAAATGCATGCATAATGCAGCCGCGTCTAAACACGCGGGCAACAGCACCTGTGGAAGCCGCTGGCTCTGACATGGCAACGGACAGGCCCAGGTGAACTCACTTCACCTGGTTTCTTGGGTCTAAACTGGCAGGTTGATTTTTATTTCCTTTGCTGGAAACAAAAACCAGCAGACCCTGCAGTCCCTCTCTGCAACCAGGAGTCAAATTTTCCTACTTTAAATCAGATCAGTTCCCTTTCTTTGGATTTTTCCATCTAAATGAAAGTGCTATTCTATTAACCTCACTGAGCAACTGTCTCTCACAGGCTTGTGCGTAATTCCATCTGGCTAGTGCTCATTCGGCCAGGAGAGGCCGCTATAGAGCAATGAGGCTGAGTATCTTAATGAGATGCACCTTTGTTCTTGACCAGCAAGGCTGAGCTAGTTGCCAAAGTGGACCACCAACCATACCGGGAACTGGTGTGACTGGGACTCTGAAACCCAAGAGACCCACAGCTGCACCAGAAACAGCCTCTTTCCCCCTGTCCGCCACCCAGACACCCAGTCCAAGGATTCTGTGTGGAAAGAGACCCCAGAGGAGTGATCAGCTAATACCTACTGTTTATAAATCAGATCTATAAGGGTTATTCAGAGGGTGTGTGATGGAGGCTGCCATCATCAAAAAAAGATACACCAGCTTAATGACAACCATTAGGCTTCATTCTGCTGTTTCCACGGAGGAGTTTGAGCTCCACTCAAAGCTGTCTTGTTTTGAAAATCGTATTGAACAGAGTGGACTTGTCTCTGGCAGTATTTAATCTAAATAAATTTAATCTGAATCTTTATTTAGTCTGAACGTTAATGAAATTCATCTCGGATAAGGGGGCAATGTGGAACTGAAACTAATGGTTCTCTTACAGCCATAGTGGTAATAGTTTTGTCAGGGATAAAATGTGCCCACATATATAGATTTTTTTGTGTCTACGTTCCTCTGAAATTTCAGTAGGCACACATTGTGTGCGATCTGAAAGTGCTGTCTCAGGTTTCAGGATTGATGGGGGTATTTATGGATAATTAAACCTCTAAGATGCCGGATATGTGTTTGTCTACTCAGGCTGTGCACTCTGTCCCATTAGCTGCCAGATGGAGTGAATTACTGGGCACATACCCACTTATTGAATAATCTAAATATCCTGCGTATTACTAAGCTGTTGAGTGAAGGGTTTTTCACTGCCAAATATGTAATAAATGTGTGGTCTTCCTGTTTTTACACCCTCTATCTGGCTCTCAGTATTTTCAAAGGCAGCTGGGGGTGTCAGTAAATAAACCAAATATTTCATTTATTTCATTTTCATTTCATGTATTCTTCTTCTTTTATGATATTATTATTATTATTGTTGTTGTTGTTGTTGTTCTTCTTCTTCTTCTTCTTCTTCTCAAAATACTCAATATATGTTTTTCATATTCCTATACAAAAAAATGTGAATAGTTGAAATGTATCATGCCCACTCATTTAAAAGTACACAAGTGTAAAGTTAAAACAAGTTCATTGCAGGTTTGGAATTACTTCGGATCCCATAACGGCTACCTTTTGTTCCATGTGCCTTCATTTTTTTCAAACGGGTAAACACACGCAATGCACGTGCCATGAGAAAACCGGAAAACCATGATAGCCGGTCGTGTTCAACTGTTAAGACAGCACGAATAAACTGTATTTGTCCGCTTGCATTCTGAGGGAAACAGCGCCCTCCTCCACAGCTGAAGGCGGCTGCAGTGAGAGAGGTTTCACGCGCCCATAAAAAAGGGCTTTTCAGTGTCAGATTGTAGCAGTCGCCTAATGTCACTATCGCAGCCGGTGTGCAGACTCGGCCAGTCTCGTGACGATGCTCAAGGTAGGATTCAAACGGGCTTGAGCGAAATATCTCACGCAGCACAAGTTCTGCTTCGACCAACCTGCACGCAAAGGGTACCGCTACGTGTGCAAAAAATATATATATATAAATAAAAGATAAAAATCTGCACCTGCCAAAGACATTCTGTCTCGTAAAGTGACCGCTTTGTTGTTTTCACGCAGAGCGTAGGAGCAGGGCGTGCTGATCGCCAAGCACGCAACTTGTTTTGTCGGGCGAGAGGGTTGGTCACCGGCTGTATTGGAAGTACTCGGCCAGATTGCTTCCTTATCGCGTTCTTTTATAAGCCTATTCAGTCGCGGGACGCTGTGCAGAGCAAGGGCTGGAGCTAATGCCCCTCTCACGAAACTCCATACTTTTCTTTGTCACAGCGGAGCGCAGCAGCATATATATTTCTCTTGTTTTTTAAGGTTTAACAGAGATGGACTTGAGAAATGCATTGTCCGTGAGAGAATGAGAACAGCCAGCCTCTGTAGCAACGACAGAATGAACGTCTTTACGATGGAGCGGCGCTGTAGAGACTTCTCACACGCACTACGGATGATTTTCTCCTAAACATTGTGCTTCTTTTATTTAAGGTTTTGGATTATTTTAGCCGTTTATCCGTGATAAGCACTATATTTTCTCAACCAAAACTACACTTTTCCTAAGCGATTTGCTTTAGGATCAAAGTGAAAAATGAAACCGGTTGCTTGTAAGGTCGGTTGGCCAATGCCGAGACGAAATATTTCACCTGGTTGGATTTGAGGAATCTTATCTTTTCCTTTGCTTTGAAGACGATTTCTTAATTTATCAGGGATTACCTATGGGAAAATCATTTATCTCCTCTTAAACCTACAAATGAAGACGGCACAGTGTTCCGCTCTTGGCATTTTATCACAACCAATGTAATAAGCACCGCCGGTGATGTAGTCAGCTTCTTTATATATTGTTTTATAGTTTTAATTACTTACTTTGGTAAATTAGGGGCGGTGAAAATGATACTGTTTCGTAAATTCCGAGTTTTAATCCTTATGGTTTTTTTGGTTGCATGTACCATGCACATAATGATAGACTTGTTACCGAAACTGGAGAAGCGAGCGGCTGGACAGAGCGCCGGGAACGGCGGCTGCTCGTGCTCCCACAAGCCAAGTGAGGAGCCCCAGAGCCGCGGCAAGCAGCCCGGCATGTCGGCGGCAGAGCCCGCCCGGCCTAACAAGCACACTCTGAGGATCTTGCAAGATTTTAGCAACGAGCCGAACTCGAATCTAACCTCGCATTCCCTGGAGAAACTCGCCGGTGCAGGGGACAAAGCAGAGGCGTTCAAGAAACCCGAACAGTACGCGCAGCCCGGCGAGAACAGACAGAAGCCTTTAATTAAAGACAAGGCGCTTGGCAAGAATTTACCTGTCAAGGGTTTGTCTCGGCTGTCGGCGCTCTTTGAACACCCGCTGTACAAGAGAGCTCGACCCTCGCTGACTGACGAAGACACCCTGTTCAGCCTCAACAGTGACATCCGGCTCTACCCGAAAGCGACAGAAAATCAGGACTGGTAAGCAAATTATATCTGCCAGACTATTAGGGATTTCTGTTTGTGACAAGCCCATGATTTTATTTCTCAGGACATTTTGATTCTGTAACGGTGGTGAAATGCGTTAATGTTTATTTTCTTTAAACTTTAAAAGTTTGTAATTGCTTTTCTTTGAAGTTGGACTCTTCAGGAGCATCTCTTGTTGTCGCAGGGCAGAACAGTTTTATGGTCTGGGCACGGGGCTTCTTGGACAGTCACATCCCATTTAACGTATCTTGTAACTTTGGGCAAGGTACTAACATCGTATGTGCATCAGTGAAAGCCATCTTTATAAATGGGGAACACTAGTGCCCATGTAAAAAAAAAAGATGTTTAAAGTGCTCGGGACAAGGGCCTCTACGAACAAGATTAAGTTGTAAAACTCCTTTCAGAGTTTTATATTGTATTGTATTAGATTGCTTTAAGGTAATATGTTTTGCAGGTATTTTCAGTTACCGTATTCGACCCGGATGCAGGTGTGTGTTGCTTGTTCTAAGCGAGCTCTCGGACGGGAATGTGGTCGTGTTTGTAGTTTTCAGGTAGTTTTTCATGGCATCCAGTCACACGCCTGTGAAGTAGCCGATAACACTTGAACATATTCGCTCCTTGGCAGTCCCTTGTGAAGCCCAAGGTTTCCCTGGATTCGGTCCAGCGATTTCTCCTCCGTTAATTAAAAAGTGCGAGTTTGAATTGTTGTCATAGTTACTCATTTTTAGATGACTCCTCTCATTATCCGGCGCCCCTAAAAATGAAACGGGGCACTTCAATTTTTTTGTCGTTGAAGGTGGTACTAACCCGCTGGGTTGCCAGGCAACCGAGTAACCCTTCTGTCTGAGTCATCGAGTATAGCCGTATAACGGATGGGCAGTGCTGTAGGAGAGATTGAGTGGTGCGCTCAACAATTTGAAACGGTTAAAAATGAATGTCAGAAGTGGTGCAGGGGGTTTCCGTTAATGCTGTGACCATGTGTGATGGATGTTTGTGTGTGTATGTGTGTATGTATGTGCGTTTACAAGTGTATGTGTGTGGGGGGAGACAGTGTTTGTGTGTAAACCGTGGCCTTCCACTACAATGGAGGCATCTGCTTTACATTATTAAACTGAGGCGCTTCTGCTCCCCAGATCCCTGATCCCTGATAGATAAGAGACTGATTCACTCTGACTCACACCTTCCACAATAATCAACGTGACTGCACTAAAACACCCATTCAGGTGCAGTAGTTAGATTCATTAGCGCGCTTTGTTATTCAAACCATCTGCTGCTAGCTGATTCCAGCGCCTCCCCCCCTCACCTTTGTGTTACGCAGAGTTTACCTGCACCGCTGCTGTCTAAACTTACAACCCCCTCCCCAACTATCCAAAGGACAACCCCCACCCACTCACCCCCCGTCCAGCCTAAAAAGCCTCTCCCATCCCCAAATGTATAACCCGCCCACCCTCCTCACAACAAATCATGTGTTTGCTTGATTCTGTAATGTTGTAGCTGTGTGTTTATGGTAATATGCATGTGTTTGGAATGCAGGGTGAATTTCCTCAATAGGAGCACTATTAACAGGCAATTAATCATTAATTCATCTAGTTGGCTGGATGACTGTCTGATGATGAGAAGTCTTGAGTTTTTATTTATCAAGTAAAAAGTAAAAACATTTTTTTTCCCCCCACAAGTGATTGTCAACCCGTTCATTCAGTCGACACACTGCATGTTCTAAGAGGGCTGTTGTTTGTGAAGTGGGCTGCGTGAGCTCTGAAGTTCCCACACGTTTCCCTCCAGGAGAACACTATGTTACTTCTGCTCCAGTAGTGAGAATATAAATCAAAGCCATTCACACACACACACACACTGATATTCTCAGGTGCTGCACATCAATGTTTTTGTTCTTTGGCAGGGATAAAAAAGGGCCGAGCCTCAAATGCTGTTTGGAACTGCAGAGCTAACTATGCTGTTCCTTATTTTTAGCAGCACTGATCGTTATTTTTATTGAAATGGCTCTGTTTGTTGTTTTTCATTTTTATTATCACCCTGGTGAAGGCCATAGCATGGTGAGATGATCTTGTTGTTCATATATTTAATTCCAGCCCTTCAAACAGTGTTTGGGTGCAGGCGTTTGTCTCACGTTTTAGCACAAAGGAGGGCCAGCAGGGGGCAGTGTTCGCAGAGGCAGAGGGGGCAGCGACGCTGTGCTGCAGGAGGTGCCTTCATTTTAGATGAGATGTCTGTGAGTGATCCTGACAGCTGGCCGTTTGTGGTCATGACCGTTACAGACTCAAGGTCATTACTGGACCTGATCCAAGGTCATACTAACAAGGTGAACTACATGTTTCCCCAGGTTGAGCACTTTCTGCAGAAGAAGGAGGCATAGATGGAAATTTTTTAAGAAATAATGAATTCCAAACTGATATTGGGAAGGTTCATTTCATTTTGCAGAATGTCATCGATGCTTGGACACTCTCCTGCAGAGTGACACATGATGCAAGGAAAAGTGTATAGATGGAGTGTAGTAATTCCCTAGTGGAGAGACGTGGAGTCTGAGGGACCAGAAATATGAAATTCACAATATTCATCTGGAAACATTTAGATTAACCTGTCAAGGAAATGAAACGACAAAATGAAAGCAACAAAAAATGTCAACACAAATCAATATGCTGTAGCAAGCAACAGTAAATGATTCACCACCTGATGATCTGTGTGCCCCCCCCCTTTCTCATTGACCCCCCACCCCACCCCACCCCACCCCACCAGGCCCAGGGAGGGGGCGGAGGAGGATGAGTTCCTCCCCACTGGAGAGTTCCCCGCTGAGTCGTACCCCAACTGGCTGCGCTTCCACATGGGGATCAACCGGTACGAGCTGTACGGCCGGCAGAACCCCGTCATCGACGAGCTGCTCGGCGACCTGCGGACCCAGCGCATCACCAGCGTAGGTAAGACCATGGCAACGGGTTAGCGCCATGTGACATGGCCCAATCACAACAATCAATAATCACCGGCAGGTGAGACACCCTGTCAACGCTCATCACCAGCTGCAACCTAAAGGAGACCCAGGTCAATGTAAAACCATGCAAGCAACATTGCAGCCAAGCAAAGACTTACAATAATAACTTTACTTATGTAGTACTTTTCTACCATGCTGCAGAAAGTGTTTCACAAACAATGACAGTTTTTAAGACTTAAAAACTAAAGGAAAAATAGAAAAGATATGTAGAAATAAAACAATATCATCATGCAAGCCATAAAGATGAAAGAGATAAATAAAATAAATCAAATAACAATAGACCCAAACAAACAAACAAGAGACAAGCCCAGCAACCTTAGAGATATGATCAGCATCAATTAGGAATAAAAACAAAACAAACATTTCCAGAACAGAACAATGTTTTGAATTTTTGTCATTTCCCTGTTGCGACAGTGAAATAACCTGTCATCCCAAGGCAATTTATTTGAGTGGTTGGGTGGCGTTCCCAGCAGTGTTCAGAGGCCAGATAGGTCAGTCGAGCATCTGATAATCTCACGGTCTGGACCATGTGGAGTAAAGCCATCCATTACAGAGCATGAAACTCAGACAGCCAGGACTACCTCATTCACATTAGGCTGGATTATTGTACTTGGTGACTATTAGCTGACTGACTGACTGATTGACTGACTGACTGACTGACTGACTGACTGATGACTGATTGATTGATTGATTAATTGATTGATTGATTAATTGATTGATTGATTTATTTGGTGGTTTATTGCTTACAGCCTTTCTAAAGGACTAGTTTAAGAGTGTCATAGAGTATGACTTCAGTGCAGAGATTCACACTATTAATAGTTTTATGAATTCAGTGAAATTGGTACGGAGTATTTATATTTTGCAGGATTATGCTGATTATGATGATAGGCTGAAACACCTGGATGGTTATTTTATGTCCAAAGGGTTCAGATGCATGCACTAGTACTGGAGCCGCCCCCCTTAGACTGTGCATGTGTGTGTTTGTATGTGTGTTTACCTATCTGCGTGGGTGTATGAATATGGGAGAGAGAGTGTGTGTTTGTGTGTGTGTGTGTGTGTGTGTGTGTGTGTGTGTGCGCATGGGTCTGTGTGTGTGTGTGTGTGTGTGTGTGTGTGTGTGTGTATGTGTGTGAGAGAGAGAGCGTAGGATGGATTTTTTCATTTATCATCGATCACATTTCCCTAGCGCTTGGAAATGTTTTGACATCTCTCTCTCCCACTGTCTCTCTCCCTCCCTCTGTCTTCTGTCTCTGTGAAAAATCTCAGGCTCTTTTATTGGAGAGGGGAATTCTGAAACAAAGCGCTGTGTAGTTATACAGCTGATATGAGGATAACTGCATCAGTAATTCTCAATGGCCCATTATTTGTTTTTCACTGCATATGTGGGTCTGAATCAAGCTGGTCAATGAAATAAATATTTCATAAATCATTCTGCTTCACACATATCGAGAAGAATGAACTTTTGGCAAGCAGACTTATTTGGAAAATGTGAATCTCATTATAACTTTGGATAATTTTTTCTACTGTCTGACAATCATGTGCCAATTTTTAGAGAAATTCACAGTCAGAAAAAAAGGCTGATCTTGGGTGAAGAAAAAAAGGGTGGGGAAACCAAAAAAAGAGAAAAGCTACCAAAAAGTGTCACAGACAAAGAAGATGGAGGTTGTCAAAAAGTGGCACAGCACCCATAGGGCTGCGGGTTCAAATTCAGGTTGCTGCTTGGGCAATATTGCTGTATCTTAAAGTAAGTAATCTATCCTGATTTTCATCAGTGAAAAAGACATAGTGATAATGATGACTCTTCCACATATCTGCTACATGCTTTATATTGATCATGATGAGCTACGTCTGTAGCTCTAAAGTCTGAGGTCCTGATTTGGAGAGGTCGTGTAATTCCCATGGCACTTTTCTAAAGATTAGGGGTGTTAACCTTGGTGTCCTGGTAAAAACGGGCTCTCTCCATCTGCCAGCCTCCTCACCTCCAGCATGCAGCCGTATGTGCAGCCCTGTGCTCCCCCCCACCCCCACTCTCTGTCTGAGCTCTCAGGTGACCTGTCCAGGTAAACAAAGGTTGCGGTGAAATCATGTGCAGCCCTCATCCGGGTGATGCACTCACTGCGGCCATTTTGAAAGGGAAGGCTGACAGAGTGAAGGCTGCAGCGCAGCCCAATGACGGGGGGATTTACTTAAACCTGGGCATGCTTTGGCAGCCAGATGGAGAGACAGAGTCAGACTGGGGCACCGGGGGGGCGGAGGCGGGGGCGGGAGAGGGAGGTGGGGGTGAACATGTGCCACGCAGGAACAGAGACCGTCACCATGTCTACTTCAAGATCTGCCAGTCTGGGCAAGCCTGTTGCTCACACATCCCTTGATTCCGAGTCTAATATTTCAAAAAATAAAACCGTTTAGCCAGTAACGGGGAGATTCAACATGTCAAATTCATTAATAAAAATGACTAAATGGCGTTTGTTGTGTTCTCTGTGCATGTTATTTATTCCTCGTTTCTGGCAGTCGTTTTCATAACTGATTTGAATAGGAGCCGGTAACTACAGCTGTTCTGGAGCTGTCGGAGGCTCTGGACCACGTCCAGCTTAGACCGTTCCGCTCCCCGATCTGGCAGGAGCGTGCGCATTAGCGGAAAAAAAAAACCTGGAGATAAATATTTAAAACCGGTTGCTAGGAAATGGTTTCTTAGGGTGGGCAAGTAGCGCTGACCTTTCGCCTGCACCCCCCTCATTAATATGATAAGTACCCCCAAAGCATGATGGTCTTTTTCTGACCCATCAAATTTCAGTCAATGTTCTTGAGTTATGTGCACGAGTGTTTGTGTGTGGGGAGCGACTGACAGTAAAACCGCCGCTGTGTGTGATGGATGCATTGTGAAGATTTGATTTTAAATGCAGTGCGTTTTACAATACGTAAGTGAGTGAAAGAAGATTTTCTGCAAAACAGTTTGTTTCCGGGATAAGCGTTCAACCAAAGACGATTCGGTGGGGGTTTGGGGGTTGACGATGGAGAACAATATAAACCCATAACTAGATTTGAAATGTAAGCTTGTTATGACATCATGGGAAATATGGCAGTCATCTCACTGGCTTCATTTGGCAGCCCTGACTTTACGATAACACGACTGAAAACACATCAGCTCACATGCATTTTAAAACCCATTTTTAATCCCTGTATTTTTCTCTTTCCTACCGATCTGAAATGGCAGATCATATTGACGAGCCTTGTTTCACTGCTGGGCAGGGTTTCGCCTCCTTCTGCAGAGTGCAAATCTGAACAGAATTTATCATCCTGAGTGGCAAGTCATACTTCTGCCTTCCTTTCACCTCTGAACAGTCGCCCACAAAGATTCATCCTGTCAAATAATTAAATTATGCATGATATTTTTTTTTCCCATTTTAGTTTCATAGCTGTGTTTTTGCTCAGTAATCCATCTTCTTTTGTTTGTTTGTCTTATGGAAACAAACTTCAGAGCAGAGGTTTTTGTATTTACTCTTTGGGTACAAAGAGAGCTTTGTCATTCTGTAGAGACCTCCCATACACAGGCGTGTGCTTTTGAATTTTCCATCGTTACACCATGTGTGTTCAGTGACTGGAAACGTATCTAGTGATAGACAAAGGTCATATTTTGATTGTTTGTTTTATTTATTTCTCTTCAACGGCTCTGTCTCCTGTAGCACAGGATACCGAACGTGGTCTGTTTACTCAAGCACGCTGCCCGTAGACTGGTAATCTCAGTCTTAATCAAATGATTGTGCTGAGAGCGGCAGCACGGGATCGTGGCCTGAGTATCTGTGATCTGCTCTTTCCTTACGGCCGTTACATCTGCTGAAAAGCGACATTTACTGACATGTCTTTATCAGCGGTGTGTAATGAGTAAACAGGAAGAGGGTGAAATGGTAAGGTGTGCATGTAAATACTAAAGCCAATGTAAATGTACTTCTGCCATAGAGAGCTCAGCGAGCACCTCTGAGTGGATTGTTTTAGGAGTTAGAGAAAGGATCTGGCTAAACACTTTGCATGTGGCACATTTACGTTTATTCATTTTGCATACACTTTTATCCAAAGTGATGTACACGGAGTGCATACAGCCAGCGTGAATACAGGAGAGAAAGTGCATCATTTAAACATTGCTACAGCAGTTCAAAGCTAACGTCAATGTAATCGTCATAGTAATATACATAGCATAGCCATGTAAGCATAGTACATAGCCAAGTAATAAACATAACACAACATCCAAGCAACATCCAAGGGGGGAGGACTAGGTTAGCCAGGTTGCGTCTGCGGTGGCTGGGTGTCCCGAAATGAGCAGAAGAGCAGAGAGGAATAGAGAAGGGGAGGAAGGAATAGGCAAACACATGATGAGCTGAGGGTTGTCTGGAGAGAAATGAATAAAGAATAAAGAAACTTAAGGTAGAGAGGTCAGAAAACTGACAATAGGGCAGCCTCTTCCAACAACTGACAACAAATCGACAACCGCTGCTACTGCTTTAAACACGCAGGTGAAACTACAATCAACAGGACAGAAAACCGAAAGTAGCTGTCCGTTGATTGACTTTAGACACAAACTTAGTTTGTAAACTAGACGATAACAAATTATAAAAAACATACTCCTATCCAGAACCTGCAAGTCGCCTAGTTACCGCAACGCAGCTAAGAAGCATACAGTATGTTTAATTGTATTAAGTGGTGGGTAGGGTTTCGCGTGTCAGGTTTCTGTGTGCGTGTGTGGGTGAGAAATGACTGAGGCTTCAGCAAAACGTCTCTCTCTCTCTCGCTCCCTCTCTCCCTGTAGCAATGAAGTCTGGCGGCACCCAGCTGAAGCTCATTATGACCTTCCAGAACTATGGACAGGCCCTGTTCAAGCCTATGAAGTAAGTGATGCACTTACACTCACACCAAAACACTCACACTTACACCAATACACCCACACTCATACCGAAACACTCACACTCACACCAATACACCCACACTCACACCAATACACCCACACTCATACCGAAACACTCACACTCACACCAATACACCCACACTCACACCGAAACACTCACACTGACACACTCACACTAATACACCCACACTCACACTGAAACATTCACACTCTCACCAATACACCCACACTCACACCAGTACACTCACACTGGCACTGATCCACTCACACTGACAAACTCACATCAATACACTCACATTGACACTGACACACTCACACAGACCTGGTTGCCATGGGGCTGCATCACAGGGGCCTGGGGGCCAGAGTGACCCCAGAATGGGAGGGGCCCCAGGCCCCTGGCTGTGGCTGAGTGACCCCAGAATGGGACTGAATGACCCCTGGTCTTAATGATGCCTGCAGTCCCAAAGACTGCCCCAGGGCTGATCCCACTCCCCCCCCCAGGGCCTTCATTAGCTCTTCCCGCGCCGTCCTGGCGCTGTCCCGCCTGGTGAACTCTGTTCTTTTGAGCAGGCCATGCTCCTTGATTGTGAAATCCGTGTGCATCTTGTCCCACCGCGCCAGTGTGGTTTTGGACCGGCGTTCAAAGCCGCTGCTGGTCTTTCCAACACAAACGCAGCTCCAAGCTGGGCGAAGATCACAGCACTGACTCGCTTTGAGAAATGAGAGCGAGAGGGAGAGCTAATTGAGAGGGGATGTGTCTGTCCCCGGGGGGGTAGGCGATACTCAAACACTGGCAAACCAGCTGTGACCGCATGCTTCTCAAAACTGAGAGAAAATAAAAATATGAAACAAAAAAAAGAAAAGGGAAATAAAAACCTGGTTCTGTCTGACCTCACTTAGCAATCCACCACAAATGCTTGTATGCTGGTGATACAGAGCGTTGTTTTTGGACCAGCAGAGCTAATTTCTTCAGGCCCCCACCCATCCACCCATCAATCTATCAGTCAGTCAATCAGTCGATCCAGTCAGTCAATCAGTCAGTCAATCAATCAATAACTCAATCCAACCAGTCAGTTTTTATCATGGGGCAGCATTGTTTTCAGCATATCGTCACACAATGCTCCACATTTTAAAATGTTTCACTTTGGATCAAAGACACAGAAACACCCCAACAGTCCGTCTGGGGAAAGCCCTGCTCCTCTAACATCAGCCAACAGGGAGTGGTGCTGAAAAGTCACTGGCCGCCAGGTTGCACAAAAAATGTTCTCATGTTTGATGTAGATTTATTAAGTAATAACATATTTATTACGTGTTTATGAACAAAGCCCCACAGGAAACTGCCGCTCCAGGAGTCTGGGCTATACCCGGGTCATTCTTTGCAACAGAAGCCAAACACTTTCACACATACAAAAGTCATATTGTTGAATTAGCATTCCTGCTAATGCTAGTGGGTTCTCTTGATCACCCAATGGGGACATGCAGAGTGTGTTCACACATGACTGTGCTGGGTAGCGAGGGGTGTTGGGTGTAGTGTTTTTAGGGACTTTTCTTTTCTTTTGTTTGGTCTTGGTTCAGAGTTGGTCCTACCCTTGTTTGTATATGCTGGGTTATTTTGTTGCGCTGTTTACTCGGCTCAAAACATACATTCGAAAATGTCTAAAAAGCCTTGGATGAACCAAAAATGAGATAAATCTCATAATTGGTTCACTTGCCTTAATACCAGTGATTTAAGGAAGACGACCATAGCATTCTGTGTGCTTTGTAGGTTGATGTTACGGCTTTGCTCGCACATTCATCAAATGCAAGCATTTGCAGAAACTTTACTAGTTCTTGAGGGGGAAACTGCCTGTCTCTTCCACAGTCCCTGCTCTGGCTGTCATGCATATATGAGCCCTGAGCAGAAATGTTGTGTAGCGCTTTTGGGTCAGGCTGCATGAGTGAAAGGGGTCACTGAGTTCCTGAGGGCATCACCTGGGGCGCAGGTGTGTGTGTCCTGCACTTTAGCCTACCCACAATCCTTTTCTCTGCCACCGCTGTAATTAAAGTCTTTGAGGGAACTGAACTAGAACATGCCTGATCACTGAAGCCTTAGATAGAGCCTACAGCAGCAGTGTGTGTGTGTGTGTGTGTGTGTGTGTGTGTGTGTGTGTGTGTGTGTGAGTGTGTGTGTCTGTGTGTGCATGTGTGTGGGAGAATCAGTATATGTGTGAGTGAGTGAGTGTTTGTGTGTGTGTGTGTGTGTGTGTGAGTGAGAGAAACACTATGTCTGTCTGAGACTGTGTGAAACGGTGTACCTCAGTGTTGTAGTGTAGGTCTGCAGTGCTGTGTGTTGTAGTGTAGGTCTGCAGTGCTGTGTGTTGTAGTGTAGCTCACAGTGCGAGTGATCAGGACGCCATTGCATTCCTCTGCACCGCTCTGCCACATTCCTGTATCGCTGAGACTGAACCCCTGCCAACAACTGCTGCCAACCGAGAGCTCATCCTGTCGGCACGCAGGGACCAAAGAGCTCAGCCTATAGGAACACAGCATACACTGGGCTCAGCCAATAGGAACACAGTAAACCCAGGGCTCCACCTATAGGAACACAGCACACACAGGACTCAGCCTATAGGAACAGAGCACACACAAGACTCAGCCTATAGGAAAACAGCGCACCCAGGACCCAGCCTATAGGAACAGAGCACACACAAGACTCAGCCTATAGGAAAACAGCGCACCCAGGACCCAGCCTATAGGAACAGAGCACACACAAGACTCAGCCTATAGGAAAACAGCACACTCAGGACCCAGCCTATAGGAACACTATTGTCATGGAACCTTGCAGCTGTTTTCCTCAACAGCTGCAGAGCTAAGAACACTCTTCCAGAGAGCCACGAACACACACACACACACACACACACACACACACACACACACTATGCGATACCCACCCATATGTTATGGTCTGAGGGATATGCAGCAGTCTAAATAAACAGTACATGCGCAGCAGAATAGGGTCTCTGTTTGGACATGAATGTACTCCTCACTGTAAAAACTGATGTGTGTGCAATATTTACAACATGAAGGCAACAGATTGCATTGATCTTTTTGAGCTGTATCAACTTCTTTATTTCTGTGTTGCATTAACCTGCCTCATTTCTAAAACAAGTTAACACAACTAAAAAAGATCCATGCAAACTTTTGCCATAATTTTCTTCAAATATTGTTAACACAACATTTTTTATGTTGCTGTATGTTCACCTCTAAGTACACACACTCACCCATTGCATTCTATGACACGGGTTAAAAATGAGAAAATCGAGAATGATTATGAACTTTATACCTGATCGGCACGGAATGGTGGAGCTGGGCATTTCAGCAGATGTGGAGAAAAGAATGGCTGTGCCTTTCAGAAAAGTGAACAGCGTTTGTACTGAACGGTTCACAGGCTCAGTCGGGACTCTTCGCCCCCTCTGCAGCAGAAATGAGCTGCGTCTGCAGGCTGAGCCAAGATCTGTGACAGCAAGAGGAGCCACAATAAGATATGAGCGTACGTTAACACAAACCAAGTCATGGCAGGCACCAACAATAAAGAGATATTTGAGATTAAAATGTAAGAGTACAGGAGGAGAACCTGGCGGGAGTTGAAAGCTTGTTGGTGATGCTTTAAAGTTAAAGTTGGCTCGTGCCCCAGATCGGCCCCTGGGGGGTAACGGCCTGTCTCTCCTTCTGTGTGGGGAAGGTGTGGTGTCCACCGTTGCCGCAGTTGCCTGGCGATGGTGATGGAGAGGGCATGGAGAGGTGAGATGAAAGGGCAGAGAGGAGGATGCTGAAGAAGAGGATGAAGGATACGGTTTCTGTTTGTGTCAGGGACTGTGGGTTCAGCCTGCAGTGAGAGTGTGTGTGCGAGTGTGTGAGAGTGTGTGTGTGCATGTGAGTGTGTGTATGTGTTTGTGTACCCACAGAAAAAGGAAGTCTTTTTTGCTTTTACTATATTACTAACACATTGCATTGTGGGTATTTAGCAGATGCTTTCATCTGGAGTGACTTAAAAGACAAAGACATGTGCATAGCCCAATGTGAAAGTGCAAAACTACCCTAGAGGAGCATAAACAGGCCCTGAGAGGATCCAGCCATGAACTTGTTAATTAGCCTGTCAGGCAAACTGAATAATGAAATTACAACAAATCGATGTGTGCAACAGCAGTCCTGGAAAGCACAATATAACAGCCATGTAGGGTCTGTTGTTACTGTATCCACAATGTGGCTTTACTGAGCTCGTCACCACGGCAGCGGTTCCTCAAGGGTCATCTCCACAGTAACTGACTCTTATCGCTATGACGACATCACCAGACCACAAACCAATTACTTTATTTACTTCCAGACAGGGGGACCATATCATTCCAGGACTCTTATTTGTGTCTCCGCCCTTGCTGTCCCCCCCAACCCCCCATTCCCCGCCTCACTGTTCTATTCTTGATTTGAGGGGTTTTTGGTAACCATCATCATCTTTCCTGTTTGTCTTCTGTCCTAGCATTTATTTATCTGGCCAAGGGGCTGAGGATTGTGGATTTTCCTGTTCCTTGTGGTTTGTTTTTCATTTCCTTCATGAAGTGTCTCCTCAAAGTATCTATGAAATGTGTAAAGAAGAAGACCAGTCTCTGTTTCAAAACCGCATCTTATCTGCCACCCCCAGCAGACCTGCCTTACGTTATTCCAGGTTGCAGAGAGACGTAGCCTATGAGCGTTGGTTTTCTGTTTTCACCTGAGACTCCAGCTCAAGTTCAGACCCAAGGAACCAGGTGAGATGAGGTGTACTTAATGGCTTCAATGGGAAGCAGCACCCTGCGGCTCTCCAGAACCGGGAAAGAGTATGATCGTCTCTTAGCTGCTGTGTGGTCTGTGGGAAGCTAACGCTGCTCACTCTGCAGTAAACACGTCCTGGGTGAACATGCTCAAGGGCCTGTGTTTAACAGTGAGAGTGTAATAAGAAAGTACAGGTTTACCTCCTCAGGTCAGTGAGCAAATTGGTAAACCACCGCCACTCAGCCGAGTTAATGTCAGTAATTATGGCTCTGCACGTCTGTAATTAACTGTGACGCACAGGTGGGAAACTTGCCTACCCTGAATGCACGAGTCACACCTCAACAACATCCCGCCGCCGAATGCGCAGGCGCGCCTCAGACACTGCCGTTACCGTCTGATTCTGTACCATTCAGTCAAGAGCCGGGGGGGTTTGTGCGAAACTGTTTCATTAAACCTGCAGGCAGGATGGTGTGAAACAAGGGGTTCAACAGCCAAGGGTTTTTTTTTTTTGTCTTGTTCTCGTTTGCCAAGGGGACTTCCGTCCTGAAACCCACCGTCCTCTGCCAGGTGGCTCGGCACGGCGGTGCCATTTTAGTTAATCCGGTACATAAATCCTGCCTGTGGCTGACATCATCAAAAAACCCAGGTCTGGAGTCCAAAGAACTTACCAATTTCCTCTTATCAGCAATTCCATTCTGCCTTTTTATCTGATAAAGAAAGGAGTGAGTGTTCATTCAACACGCATCGTGCACGGATTTCCCTGCGGGTTTTATCGCCGAGTAAGAACGCGACCCGGGTCCTGTGCCCGGCTCAGAAAAACAAGCAAGTGTTTCACCGCCTCCAGGGGGAAAATTCAGATAACAGAGGAATGTCATTTTCCGCCTCTCCAAGAAAAAAAAAAAAAAACTTTTTAGAAAAGCGGAGGACAGTAAATTCCGGGATTTCATCAGACAGGTTAGTTACCATAACGTCAAAGAAGAAAGGGGCCATTGTGCTGAAACGGGTGCGCACACACCTGTCCTGTGTGAGACATGCGGGGTGGAGGGGGTGAGGGGCTGATTAACAAGGTCAGGTATTCAGGTGCTCAGGTATCCACGTACTCAGGTATTCAGGAATTACTGAGTGGGCAGACGGAAACCCGAGCCGCTGCGTCTCCTGAGGATTTCCTGGTTCAGACAGATGGTTCCGTTGTGGTGGAGTCGCTCATTGACGCTGGCTGCGATGTGCGCAGTGAGGAGCCCACAGCCCGGGGCAAGGAGACACGGGTGGGGAGGGAGGGAGGGCACTCAGCATGGAGCGCTGGGAAGCTCCTTCAAAACCTTTACTTATTTATTTTAAAAGAATTAATACAGGCGATTTGCTGTTCCAGTTTACTGAGAGGGAAAACAGATGTTAAAAATAAAGATACACAGGCCAGTAGCCCCCACTCCTTCCCCACAGAACACAATGTTAATTGTCACAGTGTTGCATTCCCTTAAGGAATTAAAGAAAAGACTAATCTGAATGGATTGGCTGGGACAGCAGGGAGACAGAGATTTCAGAGCTGGGAACGCAGAGCTGAGTATCAGGTGTTCCTGTACAGTCTTTATCATGACTTACTGAGGGAGTGTTGCCTTCTCAGGTACACCTATCCTAAGGTTCATTTGTAACACTGTAACCTACAACTCAGCACTCCTATTCCTACTCAGCGATAATTGTATGGAAGTACAGCTATGGGTTTACTCAGTGCATAGACAGAAGAGAGGGGCTCCACCTCCACCAATCACAGGTATGTTTATACAATTGGGAACAATCAGGAGATCAACACTGACAATGATTGGTGGATTCACTACACTTGCAGACTCCTGTGGGCATCCAGGAAATGATATCCTCCAATCACTATTTGCCATTATTTTACTGCTCTACCAGAGTACTCTGCGATTGGTGGAGCTCCTCTCTGCTTTCTACTGTAAAGGTGACATCACAATGCCTTGTCCCTTTATTACACATTACACAAATCCAGACCGAGCATTGAGCTTTGTGTGAGTTCTGGAGTTTCTTTACTCTCTGAAATCGTGTTCTGGCTTTAAGCTATGGTGGAAACCCAGGACTGGCATCTGTTATCTGTGACGGCCTCTCAGGCTGTGTGAAGCTTCTGTCCTGGCAGCAGGAGAACAGGGGGGCTCAGGGGCTGCACAGGAAGTGTTGCGCAGGAAGTAATTTGTGTGGGCTCTGTGTGGTTACCTCCTGAAACTGCTGGAACGCTGGGCTATGCTCGGCAGCGTTCCCTCGTGGGTGTCTTTAGGGATCTGTGAGGACTTCCTGTCTGTGTGGGAGCAGCTTGGTCCCAGATGAGTAGATCTGTTTTGGTCTCTTAACCGCTGAAAACAAACCCGTCTTCCCCTTCAGCTCCACCCTAAAACCCTCAGCCCCCCTGCTGTCTAACTACCCTCCTCCCTCTCTTTGTCCCTCTTCACATTTCCAGTCTCTGGGAGTATACTTGCCCCCTCTAGGGTATAGTTGCACTTTGACCCCAATCTTTGCTCTTATCTTCATGTTGTAAATCGCTCTCGGTAAGAGAGAGTCTGCTAAAAGCCTGTGATTTAATAATGATACCTGTATAATATTGTAACTGCCCTTCAACCTCCTTACACCCCTGCAGACCAGCCCAAACCCAATACAGCAGCGGCCCTGTCTGATAAACACATCAGCGTCATTATTCTGTTTTAGGAACAGACTGAAATCAGGCCAGGCTCATCTGGCAGTCAGGAAGAGCGATCTGAAGCCTACAGGAGGGGCTCTTACTGGAAACCGAAACAGCAGCCCTCTCTGTGTCTGCGGGGGGTCTGTCTCTAACGCACATCCTGGATCAATACCGCATCGATCTGAAATCCAGCCTGTGACTGTCGGCGTGGCAGCATGCTGACACGGAAAAAAACAACAACCAAAAGAAAAAAAAAAAAAACACAAAGCATCCTGCTAGCACTCAGCAGCAGACTGAGGAGGATCCAGGCCTCAGGTTTCAGTCTGTCGCTCCTGCAGACGGGGAAGTAATCAGACAGAGCCCTGTCTATTATACTGCGTGCAGAAGAACACGCCCCCATAAACCACTTCTGCATTCAGGCTGTCACCTGATATTCTCATACACAGTGCCATGCGTTATTTTTATTATTTTTACGCTTAATCCATTTAATCGGGTTGATCTTTACGGAGTCTAACCTTCACATGGCCCAGGGATACAAAGGCAGTGTTTCAGCGAGGAGTCAAACCTGCAACCTCTGACTCTGATTCTATAGCCACCATCCTCCACCAATGTCTGGAATTATTAGCCATGGGATCTGTAAGAACCCTCTCACAGGAGGAGGTGGTAATTCTATAACAGACTAATTAAATTAAGCAGAATAATTAAGGGAGTGAATTTAAACGCAGCGCCTGTGGAAGAGCCGCAGCTCGGTCCCAACCCCGCCCGGATCTGTGCGGCCGGCGGGGGCCTAACGAGGCTCACGTCCTGCGAATTACACAGGCTACATCAGACTGAGCATGCCTTATTTGTGGATTTCTATTTTGTTTCTACATCAAAGCCTCTAAAAATGGAAAAACAAAGAGAAGAAAGGGAGAGGGTTTGAGCTGTTTGTTGTTGCTCAGCCCTTTGCGTGTTTTGTCTCGGTGTTGCTGTGGGGTGTCTGCAGCTAATTTTGGAAAGGGGTGGGGGGGGCTGGAACAGCAGTTTCTGGCTTTGGCTGAGATGGCAAAGTGCTGATCTTGGATCAGTTTTAAACATATCAGTATCTGAGAGGAACGTTTAAGGGTTCCCTGAGCAGGACAAATGAGGAACCTATGAAGAACTTTTTCTTCTAAGGGTGTACAATGTAAAACTGATCCTAGATCAGGGTTACAGCTCTGAGAGAGCTGGGGCTGGGCCCTGACCTGCAGAGCCTCTGAGCAGCTGGGATCAGTGCCAGGAATAATAAGGCAAATCTTTATGTAAAACATGCAAATGTGCAGTCCATGTGTACGCTGAGCCGTAGTGGGACAGACATCGCGCAGAATGCGCTGGAAAATGCCAGAAAACAAGTCTGTTAGCACCAGCACACTACCTCCCAGTCACCTCTGCCAGCTCACAGTGACCTCTGCCACACAATATGGCGACTTCCTGTGCCATGGAGACCTACGGCACACGACACTAGGCGACCGTGCGCTCCATGGTGAAGTTTCAGTCAGCTCAGCGTACGCTGCAAGGTGAACTTTCAGCTGGCCAATTGGGCACTGAAGGGTGAGGTTGCAGCTAGCTTCTGAGTAAAGTGACACTGCACACAAAACAATCCTCTACTGGCGAAAATGTCAGGTTTTGGAAAAAAAAAAAAAAAAAACCAATGTAGGTTGAAAGATGCAGGGAAAAAACGGCTCATTTACTGGCATCAGGTGCCAATCCCTGAACACCGCTGATGTAACACAGCATGCATGCTGGAGAATCCCCAGGCGCGGCAGTCAGCGATGAAGGGGAGCACAGGATTAAAATCAGAGAGAAAAACGCTGAGATTTTCACTTTCTCTTTTCTGTTTCTCAGAAACATGGCAGCATGTCAGCTCGGAGCCACAGGCTTCTGCTCACGGCACAAAAGCCCCGTTCTGCTGGATAACTAACTCCCCTGAGACCCTTTCTCCATCTTTACTCACACACTCTCACCCCTCCTTTCCCCCTCTCTCCATCTTTACTCACACACTCTCACCCCTCCTTTCCCCCTCTCTCCATCTTTACTCACACACTCTCACCCCTCCTTTCCCTCTGTCACAGTCAGCTGTCTTCACTGCTGCATCCTGCGTTAGTTTGGGAGAGTGCAGAGCGACGCGAATGCTTCTTCTGCAGTCAGGAGTTTGTTGGGGAAGTGATGTAAGTGTGAGCCTTCAAACTCTCCCACTGAATCATGGGAAGGTGTGTCTGACTCATTACATCATTCTCCTGTGGTTTAGCGTTTAGTGTAGCATTTGTTGACCCCGTGCTTTAAGCAGTAAGGGCGGTACTCAGTCTACATCCCAGCAGGCTGCTGGAAGGGCGATGGCGAAGGTGTTCGTTTTGTTCTTGGCCTTTTTTTTTTTTTTTTGGACTGCCCTCTTGGTCTGACACTTTTGTTTTCCTGATCTTGGTGCTGTTGGAAGTGTTTGTCATGAGAGAGAGGAAAGTAATTCCACTTTAATTGAACGCCATGTTTAATTATGTATGTATTTATATATTTACTTACTTTTACTTATTTATTTATTTATTGTGAGTGAGCCAAAGCTACCACTTAAATACCCCAAACCCCTAAAGCACAAAAGCATCTGGGCAGCGTCCCAAAGGAATATTAACTGAGCCCACAGATCCCAGCACACATTTATATATTCACCCCTCAAGCTGCGCAGCTTGGTAACACAACAGAATGCGCAGTCCCTAGCACTGTGACATAATCAATCTGTGCCAACGCTATCCTGCCTGCCTCCAGCATTGTGACATAAACAGTCTGTGCCATCATTATTCTGCCTTCAGCATTGTGACATCACTGTCTGGCCCTTTTTAAAGGCTCAAGCTGCCTGTTGAAAGAATTTGAAGTGCTTTGATGCTGAATGAGGAGGCGTGTCTAAAGTGCCTTCACTCTGCATGAAGGTGTTTGATTGGCTGTTGTGTTTAGTGTCCATTAGAGGCTTACCACACAGGAGGAAATTCATCACAGTTATGATTTCTGTGAATTCAGTGGCATTGCAGTCATTCTTTTCCGTAACACTAAATCTCTGATAAACTGGCCAGAGCCGATCAGTGTGGATTTTCAATCAGGAAGTTCCTGTTAATCCATCATAGGTTTTATTTACCCATGAAAAGATCCTGGAAGTTTTGGTAAATGGCTCTTTGATTTCTCATTTCCCTGTTTGTGACATGGCACTTTCAGAAAAACACACAGAACATGTTCGTTTTGCCAATACGAAATGACATGCAGATACTTGATACTGTCTGATTGCAGAAGACAATACGATTCTATATTTCCTGATCACTCTTTCCTGAAACATCTTGCATCACAAATGCAGACACTTCCTCATCATCACAAGAGACAAAAACCTTCACTATGTTGAGCTTGGGCAAAAGAGGGCCATTTACCGACAAAATGCCTCTTAGTTTCAACATGTATTCCCCCAAGTATCTGTTCTTCTCTTTTGCACAAAGTAGTATGTTTAAAAACATACTCATATGATTAAAAACATACCAAAACTGACTGACTTAGTTCAACCTTAAGGGTTGGCTCTGGTGTAGGTAAAGTATATAATGGTAGATACATCTACCAAGAAATATAATTACTACTGCTTCAAATAAAGTACTGTATTCCAATCGTGCAAAAGCATAATGGTGAATGATGTCGCTCAATATGCTCAGGGCAGGTATAGGTTATTGAATAATCTGTTTTCTCCGCCCAGCTTTTGGAAAATGATGCGCTCGTTGTCACACAGACCTTTAACGTGGGAATCCTTTTACAGGACATTAATCACACGGTTACTCAGGGGCACAGTTCTGCTCAGTTTCAAAGGTCCTCTCCGGCCAAACTTACGCTCTTATTTTACACAAAGAAACAGAACGGAAAACAGAATCAGAAACTTTATAAACAGGGCAGGTGCGTCACTTTGGTTATATATGCACAGCCATAAGCCCTGGTCTGAGGAAACCATTATGGGAGGAAGTTGGAAAGTTTACCTTTTCAACCACAGCACTAATACTTTCGCTCATACTTTCACACAAATTTCAATTGTCAGACTTTGGTCATTGTGCGACTCTTCAGGATGTGAAATAGAGCTAAAACCATGTCAGGATTAGCCAAGGTGGACCTTTAAAGATGAATTTCATCACCCAGATTTTCAGAACCCGCAGTGTTTTGATACGGCATCTCCTTTAAAACGTGTCTTACTGTAGTTAGTGGCGGCTCGCCGTAGTTCATTTCCACTGTGGGAAATCCAGCAGTTGAGACCTGCCTGCGTATCTGGCGCGTTGGCGACCAGAAGCATCCTTTCGGAGATATCACGTCTGTGTGAGAGACGGCTCTGACAGTATCTGCACATCAGAAACGTGCGTGCTGGATCTGTCTGCTGATTAGCATTCGGGTGCGTCTGCGGTCCGTGTGTAGTTTAAAATATCGCCGCACGTCAATCTGAAATGTGAGTTAGCAGAAGGAAGGTGCTTTGTTGGAATAAACTGTTTGGCTGAGTTTGTGGTGGGAAAAAATGTTAACTGCTAATGCCCATCTCAGAAAATCATCACATATCAGAAAGCCGCTTTTCATCAATGTAAATGAACCCTTATACACGGGGGACAGTCTAGAGTCTGCTCTCCCCCTCCCAAAATCAATAACCCTTTAGTCATGATTACCAATCTGTTTCTAAGAGAGCATCGACACAGAGCAGCTGCTCGCTGTTCCCGGTGAATTGCGTTCCGAAATCACAGCACAACCAAACTCCGTGCCGCACATCAGATCATTTTTTTATGTTCCATTGCGTCCCATTTCCTCTAATTACAGCAAAGTCTGCTCTCGTCTGAAGTGCGTAAGGCCAGGAGGAAAACGTTTAGAGGCAGTCGTGTTGAAAGGATTCAGCTGGCAGCTCGTTAATCCAGTGAAACTGCAGAAGTATTTTTGCATGTGAGGGTCAGAGAAAACGGGGCTCGTAATCTCACGCTTCTGAGAACAGCTGGCCCCGCCCATCCTGTTTGTCCCCCCCCCAGTGAAGCCGCTCGGGCAGCTGCCCCTGGCTGTCATGTCACCATGAAAATGGGACACAGGTAGGGGGCCCAGAGAAATATTTTGTGGACACTCGGGAATATCTGCAGTTCTCCTGAACATTGCGAAATGAGCGCTTCATCCGATGTGTGATTCAGATCTCTGACCGCACGGCGTGAGAAGCACCGTTCATAAGATATTCTTCCCTATTGCTTATTTTGCCATGAAGTTCACGGCGCAGGTTTTTTCCGCTGTGAAACATTGCATAACGCTGGGAAAGCCTCTCCTCAGATAGCCCGTAACAGAGGGTAAGCCGTGTTGTGTTTATAATTCTCCGCAATGAGAATAAGCATCTTTTCTGTAATTCCCTGCAGATTAGAACAGCAGTAAGACCTCCGCTGTGCTCCACAGCTCGCTCCATTCTGGCTCTGTGCTTCTTTGTGAACAAATGCCATTTTTTCACTCCTTGTGCATTATTATTTATTATTTATTATTATTTATGTTTTTTTTAAAACAAATTAGGTTTATTCCAAGCTGGGGAAGCAGAACAGATTGTGATAGCAATGGAAAAACTCCAATTCGCTCACCCTTGGAAACAAGAATGAAAATTTTTTTTTTTTTTTTGGTACATGGGCCCTGTTCCCTTGGAGATTAAATAAATGGGAAAGAGGTGGCCTGCTGTAGCAGAAACAAAGGAAAAGCGTTAGGGTAGAGAGAGAGAGAGAGAGAGAGAGAGAGAGAGAGAGAGAGGGAGGATACTGAAAAGAGATCTTGCCAGAACCCGCTCAGAGAGTTAAGGGTTAAGGGAGAGTTAAGGGTTGAGACTCAGGCCTATTTTCCCCCAGCAGGGAGGGAGGCCAGGTCCAGCCTGATAAAGACAGGGGAGAGAGGGTCCACCTCTGCTCCTGCCCCCTGCTGGAGATGGCCGAAGCGTGGGAAATAAAAGCTGATTAAACAGGTGGTCACCTTCGGCCAGACTCATGGCAAAACGCTGCTGGTGCAGAAATGGATTTAAATGTGCTGGGGGGTTAAGTCAGACATGAGCAGGCCAGAGAGGGTAACGGGGACCAATCAGGTGATTAATTACACTCTGAAACCACGCCCCCTCCAAATTTCAGATCTGCGATGCTTGTTTGGCAGTTACGCACATAGCCAGGAAGGCCTCACATCTCTAAAGAGTGTGTGGGAGTTCCAGGTTTGCACACAATGCTCACTCACAAAGGCAAACCATATTCACACACAGGAACGCAGATTAATCTCACCCGTGAAACTGAAGGCAGTCAGGCTGTGTATCTCAGTGAGACATCTGCATTGCTGCACACACGGGTTTGGGCAGATGAATGTCGATGAGTTATCTGATGGTGCGGGGGGTGGGGTGTGAGGCCATGGGGGTGTGGAGGCTTACACCTGTCTGTGTTTTTCTGATCTATGCTTTTTCTGTGCCTTTGAGTTTATTTACCTGTGTGAGTGCTGTGTGTGTGTGTGTGTGTGTGTGTGTGTGTGTGTGTGTGTGTGTGTGTGTGTGTGTGTGTGTGTGTGTGTGTGTGTGTGTGTTATCAGGTTGTGCTATGTAGATGTTAGCATTTGGCTCAGAAGTTGTATCAGGACTGTGAGCTAGCTGCCTGCCTCTCTGTCTGTCTGTCTGTCTGTCTGTCTGTCTGTCTGTCAGGAATAAGGCCTTCTCTACAAGTGAAATCTGAGACAGGAAAAAATGTGAGAATAGGGGACTGAATAAAACCTTGCTGTAAGCAGTTCCCTTATCATCTGAATCTGAACACATCTTTCCATCGATAGGATTTTATTTTGGTTCGATGTCTATAATGGTGAGTGAGTTATCAGACAGAAGGTGTTCTGCAGTAAATTCTTTTTGGCATGGTTTTGAAGAAGCCCTGCGAGCTCATATCCATGTTTCACACTGCGCTGTGTATATGTCTGTGCGTCACACACAGCAAAGCCGTTTCACACTGCGCTGTGTATATATCTGTGCGTTACACACAGCAAAGCCGTTTCACACTGCGTCGTGTATATGTCTGTGCGTCACACACAGCAAAGCCGTTTCACACTGCGCTGTGTATATGTCTGTGCGTTACACACAGAAAAGCCGGCAGCTGTGCAGGAGCTCACACTGTGCATGCAATCAGTGCGTCTCATTTTTTGTTTTGTTTTGTTTTTAACCATAAATTATCTGTCTGTGAAACCAACATCCACTGTAGCTCAAACACCGGAATTGCACAACAATCCATGTTCCAAAATTGACCTTTCAATAAAACTAATAATGATTTGGTTTGCTAATTATATTTTCTCGGCTTCTTCCCTATGGTCTTGCACATGCCGTAATTAATCTTCTTGAGTGTTTTAATGAGGGGACGCTGCATCCCTAACTAGTTCTTTGAGCTACAATGTCATCTTTCTCACTATTCTTCCTTTTTTGAGGAACTTTTCTAAGAAAACCTGGGAGTGAAGCTTGCTGGAGGGGGCGTTTAAAAACACAGGAATCGGGACTCAGTTGAAATGAGATTCCCTGCCGTCTGAAAATATGTCCAGGGGGCTCCTTCATTTTGCCTGCAGTACCCTGATTCAGCCAGTAGGGGGGTCTCCACACAGCCCAAAGTGTCCTGAGGACAGAACATCCCCAGGAAGTCTCTCAATGCTATTCCTACATCTGATTGACTGATGCGCTCACAGCTGAGATTGTCAGAGAAAGCTGGAACTATTTTAAGCCTTACCTGAGTGTGAAATATTTTCCTGGAGTTCGGCATTACAGCCTGAGTAAAATTGAGAATCGTGCCTTGTTGGGCCTCTCTCCATTAAAATTAAATGACTCCCCACAGGAGGTGTATGAGGAGGCTAACGGCTGCTGTAAATCCATTTCAAACGCTAATGCAGGATAGCTGTCTGAGGCTTAGCCTAAAAAACAGCAGCGATTTCACATATTTGGAAAACCATCCCAGAGCCTTGACTGTTACCAAATTATCACCTCTTTATGTGTGATACACAACCTCAGCCCTGAGGGATATCACACAAATTTCAACATAATTTAACTATCTCGATTCGGGAAAAAATGTAAAAATACCCCCTCTGCAGAGCCCAGAGAATCAGGGAAGACATTTATAAATAAAATGAAAATGTACAGTGATTCGAAGGAATATTTTGTGTCCTGAATAATTTTGAAAATTGGGACATAAATAGTTGAAGTGCTTTATGTGAGCTGAGTGTGTGCAGCTATATAAAGAGTTACAGGAGTAGCTCAGGGTGAATACTTTGCCGGGGGCGGGGGGGGGGGGCACACTCTGCAGTAGTGTTTAGGGATAGAACCTTCCTCCCGTGGGGGGCACGCTGGCTGAGAACCCAGCCCCGTTTTGTGGTTACGAGCAGCTTTCACCCAGCTTCTGCACCTCCCACCATGTACAAACAACAGAGTAGCTATTGTAGACATCCGGAGAAAAATAATCCTAGCACCCCCAGGGAGGTATTAATTAACATGCCTGGCCTCTCTGTCTCTGTCTCTCTCTCTCTCTTCCTCTCTCTCTCTCTCTCTCTCTCTGCCTCTCTCCCACCTAGACTGTGAGACTGTGGTGTGGTGGCAGTTTGATTTTAATGTTTTTTTTTCAGCTTTTGTTTAATTCTTGACTGAGGCCTGACTCTCTGGCGCCCCCCCTCTGCCCCCCAGGCAAACGCGGGAGCAGCAGACACCACCTGATTTCTTCTACTTCTCTGATTTCGAGAGACACAACGCTGAGATCGCTGCCTTTCACCTGGACAGGTATACCCCCAAAGCACTCGCTCCAGCGTCTTACATTCTCACCTTCTTTAAGGAACACCCACCATTGAGATGTCACTAGAACAATACTGAAATGAACTTTATGATCATAGTTTAAAATGTACATCTGAATCCAGAATTCTGAAATGAATCCCAAGTGTACCGGGGAACACAGATCAAGGGTTGGACACATTACACTGCATTAAAATGCAGTCATTTTGCAAAGAACATTGTGCTACATTACGCTACTACATTGCATTTCAGTCATGTAGCAGTGTTTTGTTTTGTTTTGTTTGTTTGCTTTTTCCAGGATCCTGGATTTCCGAAGGGTTCCCCCTGTGGCTGGGAGGTTGGTCAACATGACGAGGGAAATCCGAGACGTGACCAGAGACAAGAAGCTTTGGAGAACGTTCTTCATCTCTCCAGGTACAAATGCCAATCCATGCCCTCGCAGAGACAAGAGATGTGTTAGTCAAACGGAACTAAACCCAAGACCCTCACAGCATGTTTCCCTCACAACTGCACAGACCCATTGGTCTCAATGTGTGTGTGTGTGTACTCCCTCGCAGCCAACAACGTTTGTTTCTACGGAGAGTGCTCGTACTACTGCTCCACTGAGCACGCTCTGTGCGGGAAGCCAGACCAGATTGAGGGGTCCCTGGCGGCGTTTCTCCCGGACCTGGCCCTGGCCAAGCGCAAGACCTGGAGGAACCCCTGGCGCCGGTCCTACCACAAACGCAAGAAGGCCGAGTAAGAGCCCCACGCTGACTGGACATAACCCAACCCAACCAGACCCATCCAACCCAACCCAACTCAACCCAACCCAACCAGACCCATCCAACCCCACCCAACCCAACCAGTCCCATCCAACCCAACACAACCCAAACCAACCAGACCCAAGCAACCCCACACAACCAGAACCACTCAACCCAATCCAACCAGACCCATCCAATCCAACCCAACCTTTCCAGCCCCAACCAGACCCAATCTAACCCAGCAAGACCCAACCAAACCTCACCCAAACCAACCCAACTACATCCAACCAGATTCAACACAGCTAGACCCAACTGGGCCTGACTCAGCATGTAGACAAAGCCTGGTAAAAATACGATGGTAAAAATAAGCCTGAGACCGGTGAAAGTGAGTGCATCCTTATTCCCTGATTGGCTGGTTGGAGTGAGTGACCTGCTGTGTGTCTCTTCTCTCTCTCTGTGTTTTGGTGCCACTCCAGGTGGGAGGTGGACCCTGACTACTGTGATGAAGTGAAGCAAACGCCCCCTACGACAGCGGAATGCGCCTCCTGGACATCATGGACATGACCATCTTCGACTTCCTGATGGGTGAGACTCTCTCCTGCCCCATCATCCCCCCATGGCTTGACCCCACCCATATCATCCCCGGATGTCCCAGAAGAGCGGAGGGCTGGACTTCAGCCTGGTCTTAAGCTGCTTACAGCCCCAGTACTCAGAGAGCGTCCCGGTCCCGGTGCCGGTGCTCACTGCGGCCAGTCAAATCAGCCATTATGAGCTGCACCAGCTGGAGTAGCTCCTGAATAGAAGGAAATGGAAATTGTGGTCCTCCAGGGCCCGGGTAGAGTAGTCCTGCAGGGTCTGGCTACATGTTTCTGAGCCTAATTACAGTAATCTTAAACAGGATTCCGTTTTGAGATTGAGCTCCAATGAAATGGATGACTGCTGTCTTGCTGGCACCTGGCCCCAGTACCACTTTTACATTATGTGTGGTTCTGCTGAAGGCGAATGTGAATTGATTGAATGTGCATTTGAAATCAATGCTTGGCCTCTGAACTTTCACCTCTGACCACAAGATGGCGCTCTTTCCCCACTTAGGTAACATGGATCGCCACCATTACGAGACCTTTGAGAAGTTTGGGAACAACACCTTTATCATCCACCTGGATAATGGGAGAGGGTAAGCTCCGCCTACCACATGCTAAGAGCCAATCAGTGCTCAGCTTATCCTCCACACATCCTGATTGGCTGGATATAAAAACATTCAGTGATACACCATTTGTGTTGGCTATCCTAAACACATTAGGAAGATCAATTTAGCTGAAGCCATGATTCAATCAACATCAGTACTCAGCTTTGCTCAAAATTAAGTGTAGGTGTTCGTTTTTATCTTCACAGACACAGGTTGATGAGCTCAGAAATCATGAAAAGTAACTTGCTAAGCTATTCTTCTAGAGAAAAAGTATAGCACTCATATTCAACTGCATGTAAAAGTCAAAGATAAAAGTTGATTGAGTTCCAGCCTGAGCATTTAAACCGGCACTGCTGTGCAGTGACTGTCTGTCACTGCACAGCATGGTCATTTTTGGTTAATGCCTTTTTTAAACTGTACTATCATTTATCTCCTGAAAACAAAAGTTGTTTGTGTGTTGCCGTAGTGATGTTATGCATTATTTTTATTTTTGGGTACTTTATTTGGCCTGTGGCCCATGTTTTGGTCATCACTGTCTCCCACATGCTAACAGAAGTGCAATGACTTTTCCTGTGTCCAATAGCTTTGAGCCTGCAGCCCCCAGCCTGCCAGTGACTCATTTCTGACACACACAATGGCTCAACATCACATTGTGTTACACCTTCTTTATCCTTTTCTGGAAATTAGCCTTTGGTGTCACCAGGTTGCAAAGTACATAAAAACACAGCGCAGCAGGAATATAAAATTAAAAACACTGAGGAAAAAAAAGGGAATTAGAGGAATCACATGGATTCAGAGACTCTCAGTGGACAAGATTTGGGCAGAGAAGAGGGGGAAAATATTAGAAAAAATAATTCTGTAATAATGCTCTGTACATAAATCAGTTTGTCAGAGGAGCTCAGATTCTGGCTGAACTGATTCACTGTATCCCAGAGACAAACAGAAACACATTCATAGCTTTATCAAAGTGTGGTTCAAATGGTTCAAATGTATCACACTGCACTGCAAATATTATTATATATAATATAAATGCGGATCTCGTGGACTGTAGCTGTGATGGGAAATGAAGACTACACCATACAGCGTATCTGAACATGACATGAAATGCACGCAGTGTTTAGCGAATGTAAATATGAGGTCAGAAATGCTTTGCGCAGTTATTATTGAATGTGTGTATGAACTGAGTCACATGCTAACTGTGTGTGTTATTTGCTGAACCTCCAGCGCTGTCGTGTTTTCTGCTCCTGCAGGTTTGGGAAGTACTCCCATGATGAGGTGTCCATCCTGGTGCCTTTGAGCCAGTGTTGTCGGTGAGTCAAACTTTACATTACAGCAGAAAACTTTTTACAAAACTGTTCTTTACATTCAAAAAACAGTGTTTACATTACAAAAAGAGTAGTACAATGGTTAGGTAGGAGTAATACACAAGTGGAAGAAAGTGAAGCACCAGCAACTAGAATTATGGGAAACGTAGGATTCAGCCTTTGGTAACATTTTGATTAAACTGTCAATGAAATTACAAGATTAATTTCTGAAGGACATGAAATAAGAGAGCCAGTGATTCTGCTGTGCTGACCCCTGACCTCTGACACCTGAAACCCTGCAGGGTGAGGAAGTCGACTCAGCAGCGCCTGCAGCTGCTGGCGCAGGAGGAGTACAGGCTGAGTGAGGTGATGTTGGAGTCTCTGGAGCGGGACGGGCTGGCACCGGTTCTGTTTGGGCCACACTTGGAGGCCCTGGACCGGCGGCTGCGGCGGGTGCTGGGGGTGCTGGGAGACTGCGTGGAGAAGCACGGCTACGCCAGCGTGGTGGAGGACGACACCGCCACGGACAGCAGCAACGGAGCCCGCAGAAACGGCGGCCATGGCAGCAGTCGCGGCAACGGCAGCCACGGCAACACCCATGCTAGCAGTGTCCATGGTAACGGTCACCTACTCAATGGTGCCCGTGGTAACAGTGTTCATGTCAAACTCAATGTGCCTGGCAGCAGTCACACGGCGAGGTAAGGGCCTCCAGGGCAGGAAGCAGAACCAGAACTAGACCAGGACTAGAACCAGAAACGCAGCCAGAGCTGGAACCAGGGCCAGAACTGGAAATGAGGCCAGAGCTGGACCCAGGACGGACACCAGAACTGGACCCCATGTGAGGTCACCCTGTTCCCCCCGGCCACCCGGCTCTGAAGGCCTGCCTAAGGCACGTTTTTATTCTACACCGCTGTTAGAATTCAGTCAATTAACCAGCACTCTGCAGCAGGGCCTCTCTCCGCTGTGTGTGTGTGTGTGTGTGTGTGTGTGTGTGTGTGTGTGTGTGTGTGTGTGTGTGTGTGTGTGTGTGTGTGTGTGTGTGTGTGTGTGTGTGTGTGTGTGTGTGTGTGTGTGTGTGTATGAGAGAGCATTTGCGCTTATATGCATGTGTGTTGTACATGTGTACAGATGTACAAACACACTTAAGAGAGGCCATAGACCATCTCGCTACAGAGTCTGACTCTATGCTGTTACTTGCTGGTGTATGTGAAACTATTTCCTTTTGTTTTTTCTTATTTTAAAGTCACAGTCTGAACTGTGGCTGGAGTGCGGGTTTGCTCTAAGATGTGTTTGTTACTTCCTGCCAAAGTTGATGAACCAGAAATTATTTATTAACTTATTTATTTTTGTGAAAACAAAACAAGACAGAACAAACTCTTACAGCAGCAGAGACACACACAGAGCAGGCAGAAACCTGGACCCTGCTTGCATGAGGTGAAGGGGACAGGAACATATACAGATACAGGAGATGGATACCAATCATTTAAAATATGTGCATTGAAATGTGTTTCTGACATTGTCACGTTGAGTTTTATCCATGTATACCCATGTTCAGAGGAGTCCCCATGCACTGAATGACCTTTCAAACATCCAAAATGAAATGCCTATTCCTGCCCTCTGACCTGTTTAACAGGTACAGCCATGGCGCAGAGCACAAAGTATA
Organism: Albula goreensis; assembly: GCA_022829145.1. Taxonomy (NCBI): domain Eukaryota; kingdom Metazoa; phylum Chordata; class Actinopteri; order Albuliformes; family Albulidae; genus Albula; species Albula goreensis. Next base: position 1,804,335 of record CM040762.1, read on the forward strand.
CTATGTGTGCGTGTGCGTTTGCGTGCGAGTGTGTGTGAGTGTGCATGCATGTGAGTGTGTGTGCGTGTGTGCGTGCGTGTATGTGTCTGAGTGTGCGTGTGCAGGAGTGTGTGTGTGTGTGTGTGTGTGTGTGTGTGTTGTGTGTGTGTTTGTGATGAAATTGCAATTCATCAAGAATTATGAAATAGGACAGGAATGCCATTTTAGTTTTTTGAAAGGTGAAATGTTTCGTTTTTTTATTCGGGTGGAGAACATGATATTGGGTACAGTAGATATTCCAATGCAGATACAGAGACCAGTTTAAAAAAAAAAAAATATTATTTTGACAAACTGTCCAAATGCACACACAAAAACGTCTATTTCAAACCAGCCTGTCTGAGTAAAAAAAGAAATGTGTTTACATGTGTTCACCATTTACTCTTTAGGACTAAGGATGTTTCTGACAATGCCTCAGTATGTTCTGTTGTCTGTGGGTGGATAACTGGAAGATTCTGTGTTTGACCCTGATCTATGACTGCTGAACCCTCATGACCAAAGCTATTTTAACTTTATTTTTACTGCTGAAACATTACGAATGTGTGGGCACTACCTGAATGATGGGTGTTGTCATGGCATCGTTTGTAAGGTACACGTCATAGTCCAGATTTCAGAGACCGACCCCAACCCTGACCCCAACCCTGTTATCCCTACCCTAACACCTAACCCCAACCCCTTATTCTTACCCTTTGCAAGATAACCCTGATCCTAACCCCAACCCTAACCCTAACCCTGATCCTAACCCCAACCCTAACCCTAACCCTGACCCTTATTCTTACCCTTTGCTGTTCTCTCCAGTTTTCATCCAATTATCATTATTTAGGTACAATCAGGTTGTCACATATGATGAGGACAGGTTACTTGTTTTCTTGCTGTGGACCAAAAGGAGAAAAGTTTGCCAGGAGTTACAGAATGTCTCAATATGGTTTACACACCAATGCACACATACCCTTCCCAGGACTCAACACTTTTCCTGTTAAAAAAAAGAAACCACCAGTTACATTTTCTCAGACTTTGAGTTGTATATGTCTAGTCTTTTTAAAATATAATTTATTAATGCCTTAATCAAAAAAATTGAAAGAAAGAGGAAATAGATATTTTTGTTGCCATTTATTTTTATTTTTGTTTGGTTTATATTTATATTTATTTAGTTCTTTGTTTTGTTTTGTTTTGGGTACAGTTTCTGCAGTCTATTATATATTAATCTTTTGTTCTTTATGAAGATGTATTAGATGTAAAAATATGGTTAAATGTAAAATCCAAAATATAACAGATACATATTTTAATAAATGTTATGCAGTAAATTCATTTTTACCAATTTCATGTACCCAATTTCTACACACATTGTCAAATTTCTTACATTCTGAGCTGTTACAATGTATCCTACAATATATGTAAAAAAATATTTGAGCAATAATTAATATACTTCCTAACATATCTAGTATGTATAATGAAATGTACTCTTTTGTATCTTGGATTTTACCATTGTTTTTTTGTGACAGATTGTTCTGAAATAAAAGGTGAAAAGTGATCACCTGGTGGACAAAAGAGTAAAATGGAATTGACGAAAAAGTTTGCAAATTCTAAATATATAAAACAATGTGCAATGATCTAAAAAAAAAACAGCTTGAATGTTCATAACTGGAAAATGAGAACTCAAACTTGGTACCTTTCAGAAGACAGTGAGAAATCCAAAATGAAACAAATACAGTTTTACTGTGTAACCTTATGCTGCCTCCATTCACAGTACATGTAGTTTATTGCAATGCACCAAAACTTAATGCGCATTTCATACCAAACCATATTTTAAAATACTGAATTATTTGACAACACATTCTGGAATGTTCAAAAAGAATGACAACATTGTATATGAAAGTGTCAGTAATGGATATATTTTCAGATATATTCAGTATATTTTGCGTATATTTCATACACAATTCTAAGACTTTTGGCTTTGTTTTAGTATATATAATATATATATATGACTCAATCCAGTCAGTTGTTGTCCTTTCATGGCACCCCTGTATTTTCTGGCACAGTTTGGTGGTTTAATATTGTAAATAACCTGTACATTTTTATGACCTGCAGTTCTGCTGTCTACAGGCATATGCTTCTGTTTGTATTTTGCTTTGTCACTGTGGACTCCTGTTTGTAATTTGGTAAAAGCGCAATAAAGTAAAAAGAAGGACATCCAAAGATTAAGTCTGATATTTTAAAAGAATGTGCTCTTCTTGAATCCAGCTGGTGGTTTATCATATAGGCTAACGCCTGTGAGTGTTTCATGTACTGACACAAAGTTGATGAAAGTGAGAGCTCATTATTTGTGACTCTGCGGCTGATTTTTCATGGATGAAAGTGATTGAGGAATTCAAAATGTCTGTGACACAATAACAAAGACCAATTACACAATTATAAACCAAAAGCTATACAGCAGTGATCTCATGTAATCTCGGCATCTGAATTCGAAGTGTGACATCATGCAATACCTACCACTAACCCGAGAAACCCTAACCCTAACATTAGAAACTCAAACCCGAGAAACCCTAACCCTAACATTAGAAACTCAAACCCGAGAAACCCTAACCCTAACATTAGAAACTCAAACCCAAGGAACCCTAACCCTAACCCTAGAAACAATAACCCTAAAAACCCTAACCCTAATCCTCGAAACCCTAACCCTAAAAACTCTCAACCTTAAAACCCTAACCCAAAGCTTAGAAATTCTAACCCTAAAACCCTAATCCGAAGGCCATAAACCCTAACCATGAAAACCCTAACCCTAACCCTAGAACCCTTACCCTAATGCTATAAACCCTAACCCTAGAAACCCTAACCCTAGAAACCCTAACCCTAATGCTATAAACCCTAACCCTAAAAACCCTAACCCTAATGCTATAAACCCTAACCCTAGAAACCCTAACCCTAACCCTAGAAACCCTAACCCTAACCTTAGAAACCCTAACCCTAGAAACCCTAACCCTAATGCTATAAACCCTAACCCTAAAACCCTAACCCTAATGCTATAAACCCTAACCCGAGAAACCCTAACCCTAACATTAGAAACTCAAACCCGAGAAACCCTAACCCTAACATTAGAAACTCAAACCCAAGAAACCCTAACCCTAACCCTAGAAACAATAACCCTAAAAACCCTAATCCTCGAAACCCTAACCCTAAAAACTCTCAACCTTAAAACCCTAACCCAAAGCTTAGAAATTCTAACCCTAAAACCCTAATCCGAAGGCCATAAACCCTAACCATGAAAACCCTAACCCTAACCCTAGAACCCTTACCCTAATGCTATAAACCCTAACCCTAGAAACTAGAAACCCTAACCCTAACCCCCTAACCCTAAAAACCCTAACCCTAGAAACCCTAACCCTAATGCTATAAACCCTAACCCTAAAACCCTAACCCTAGAAACCCTAACCCTAACCCTAACCCTAGAAATCCCTAACCCTAGAAACCCTAACCCTAATGCTATAAACCCTAACCCTAAAAACCCTAGCCCTAGAAACCCTAACCCTAACCCTAACCCTAGAAACCCTAATCCTAGAAACCTAACCCTAATCCTAGAAACCTAATCCTAACCCTAACCCTAAACCCTAATCCTAGAAACCTAATCCTAACCCTAACCCTAACCCTAATGCTATAAACCCTAACCCTAAAAACCCTAACCCTAATGCTATAAACCCTATCCCTAGAAACCCTAACCCTAACCCTAGAAACCCTAACCCTAATGCTATAAACCCTAACCCTAGAAACCCTAACCCTAGAAACCCTAACCCTAATGCTATAAACCCTAACCCTAACCCTAGAAACCCTAACCCTAACCCTAGAAACCCTAACCCTAATGCTATAAACCCTAACCTTAGAAACCCTAACCCTAATGCTATAAACCCTAACCCTAGAAACCCTAACCCTAACCCTAACCCTAGAAACCCTAACCCTAACCCTAATGCTATAAACCCTAACCCTAGAAACCCTAACCCTAACCCTAGAAACCCTAACCCCTAACCCTAGAAACCCTAACCCTAATGCTATAAACCCTAACCCTAGAAACCCTAACCCTAATGCTATAAACCCTAACCCTAAAAACACCCTAACCCTAATGCTATAAACCCTAACCCTAGAAACCCTAACCCTAATGCTATAAACCCTAATCCTAGAAACCCTAGAAACCCTAACCCTAGAAACCCTAACCCTAAAACCCCTAACCCTAATGCTATAAACCCTAACCCTAGAAACCCTAACCCTAGAAACCCTAACCCTAATGCTATAAACCCTAACCCTAAAAAACCCTAACCCTAACCCTAAAACCCTAACCCTAATGCTAGAAACCCTAACCCTAGAAACCCCTAAAAACCCTAACCCTAACCCTAGAAAACCCTAACCCTAGAAACCCTAACCCTAACCCTGAAACCCTAACCCTAGAAACCCTAACCCTAAAACCCTAACCCTAATGCTATAAACCCTAACCCTAGAAACCCTAACCCTAACCCCTAGAAAACCCTAACCCTAATGCTAATGCTATAAACCCTAACCCTAAAAACCCTAACCCTAATGCTATAAACCCTAACCCTAGAAACCCTAACCCTAACCCTAGAAATCCTAACCCTAACCCTAACCCTAGAAACCCTAACCCTAACCTAGAAACCCAAACCGTAGAAAAACAGGAGGGACTGAATTCCTACTTAAAGCCTCTGTTACACTGAAAGGTGAGTTCATATTCAAATCCCTGTGGTTTAAAATATAAACATCACAAGGATATATAGCCAAGCATAACACAGTCACATTGTTACCATATACAGAACAACAGTCACACTGCTGTTCTGTGTATCTCACATCTGTGTGGTATCAAAGGCTGTTTTATTGTTTTACCTAACCAGGTTGGGTCATCTGAGAACTCAATCTTTTCATCAGGTTTGACCCGAGAAACCAATGTGAGCTCGTATAGCCAGTCAAATATAGGGGATATCAGGTGACCAGGTGAAGAAAACCACTTTTTATTGGAATTTCACCAGGTAACCATAAACTCCAACCCCAACCCCTGCAACAAATTCCTGAGAAGATTAAACAAAGGCATAAAAGAGTTCCACACAGGAGGGACCAAATTCTGCCTACTCAAAGAATCCAGTACACTGAAGGTGAGTGCATTTTTTCTTTCCCACGGGGCCCTCATAGAGGACAACCTGGGAAAGGGAGATTTTTTTCTAACCTATCCCTTCTAACCCTAACCCGAGAGACATCATGCAATACCTCATAAAGCCACTAGATGGCACAAATCAGAGTAAAAGGCAGCTCAACACTCACTGGCAGCCTAATCCGCGGCCGTGTCCTTTTCTTTGTACCTCCATCCTCTGTAAGGCATTCTTCCAAACATACTAGAGAGAGCGCACTTTAAACTGTGTCGATGACGGTGGTTCTGGTACTGTAGATTCTGTGACTTTCTCTCCAGCATGCTTTGCTTTTTCCCTGATTTCACAGTGCTGCACGTCATAGTGAAACGCGAAGGACCAAATGGTGCTGCAAAGGCTTTTGGCAGCTAGGAGCAGAGGGGGACGACAGCGAGAGTGTTATACGGATACAGCAAATGGAGCTGGAATTCACTCAGATGAACACAACATAATTCTCTGTGAGAAAATAAGTGTGAGATCGGGAAAAGCAGGGCGGACTGTGTGTGTGGCCGTCTGTACTGCGGTGAGTTCCAGTACGTTCTGTACACATCCCGGAGCTGAGGGAGCTCATGTTGTCAAGGAAACACTGGTCAGCTGGTTTTGCTCCGGTGAGAGATAGAATTCTGGCACACTGGACAGCTCACCATCGTTGCTAGGCAACGGACTGCTGGACCAGAGAGATCAGAGGCAGGCGTTGTGTTATGGAGTTGGGTATCTCGTTTATGTATGAAATCTTTGGCGGCGCATCATAGGCTCAGACGCAATGACCTTCACAGGGTACAAACCGTGACCTCTGGGCCACTAACCTGCATCGGGACGGGAAAAGCTACTCCTCATCTCGCACATGAGTGGTAATGAATATTGAGGCTAAAGGTGTTTTAATATTGAGGCTAAAGGTGTTTCAGTCAGGAGCTGCAGAAAAAAATATAATTCCCAAAAAAAGACAACCTCAGAAAAATGTGTTTACATGCGTTCACCATTTACTCATGAGGACACAGGATGTTTCTGACAATGCCTCAGTATGTTCTGTTGTCTGTGGGTGGATAACTGGAAGATTCTGTGTCTGACCCTGATCTATGACTGCTGAACCCTCATGACCAAAGCTAATTTAACTTTATTTTTACTGCTGAAACATTACGAATGTGTGGGCGCTACCTGAATGATGGGTGTTGTCATGGCATTGTTTGTAAGGTACACGTCATAGTCCAGATTTCAGAGAATGACCTAACCCTGACCCTAACACTAATGTTGATCATAACCGTAATGTTATCCCCAACCCTGACCCTAACCCTGATCCTAACCCCAACCTTAACCCTGATCCTAACCCTAACCTTAACCCTGATCCTAAGCCCAACCCTAACCCTGATCCTAACACTAACCCCAACCCTAACCCTGATCCTAACACTAACCCCAACCCTAACCCTGATCCTAACACTAACCCCAACCCTGACCCTAATCATAACCCTTACCCTGATTATAACCCCAACCCTGACCCTAACCATAACCCTTACCCTGATTATAACCCCAACCCTGACCCTAACCATAACCCTTACCCTGATCCTAACCCCAACCCTGACCCCAACCCCAATCCTAACCCCAACCCTGACCCCAACCCTGATCCTAACCCCAACCCTGACCCTAACACTAATGTTGATCATAACCGTAATGTTATCCCCAACCCTGACCCTAACACTAATGTTGATCATAACCGTAATGTTATCCCCAACCCTGACCCTAACCCTGATCCTAACCCCAACCTTAACCCTGATCCTAACCCTAACCTTAACCCTGATCCTAAGCCCAACCCTAACCCTGATCCTAACACTAACCCCAACCCTTACCCTGATCCTAACACTAACCCCAACCCTAACCCTGATCCTAACACTAACCCCAACCCTGACCCTAACCATAACCCTTACCCTGATTATAACCCCAACCCTGACCCTAATCATAACCCTTACCCTGATTATAACCCCAACCCTGACCCTAACCATAACCCTTACCCTGATTATAACCCCAACCCTGACCCTAATCATAACCCTAACCCTGATCCTAACCCCAACCCTGATCCTAGCCCTGATCCTAACCCCAACCCTGACCCCAACCCCAATCCTAACCCCAACCCTGACCCCAACCCTGATCCTAACCCCAACCCTGACCCCAACCCTGACCCTATCCTCCACCCCAACCCTGACCCTATCCCCAACCCCAACCCTAATCATAACCCCAGCCCCAACCCTAACCCTGATCCCAACCCTAACCTTAACCCTGATCATAACACTAACCTTGATCCTAACTTTCCTAGGCAACCCTGAAAAATGCAGATTCATTACATTATGTGACCAGTAGATGGCACTCCACCCAAAACTATTGGGCTAACAGACCTGCTTCTGAGAGGTTGTGAAACGGATTTCCACCGCTCGTGCACTGGGGGATACTCTTCACTGGAGGACAATGTCCTGAAAAAATAAAATTTTCAGGAAATTCTAACAATTCTAAGACTTAATCTGTGCACAGTGTCCGTGGTGACACGACCTATGTGTTCGCTCATCAGCCTTCAGTTCCAGATAGATTTTCTCAACCGTTCTTATGTAACAAAGCCCAAAATAAAATGGCATCGGCCGCTTTTTATGTGTGTTTGGATTAAAGCGGTGGGCAATACCGAACAGAAGTGTGGGCGACCACAGAGATTTACGAGCGCAGAATAATAGGCTTCTTACTCCACGGCTCAGTGAGTGATATCATTAATTAAATTTAAAACGCCCACTCCAGTTATGATCACAGCTAAGTCTTAAGTGTTAATTATCTTCCTTATAACCATATATTAATCTACACCAATCACCACTAGATGGCACACGTGTCCTCGCAAAGGGAGGGAGGGAGATCGTCCATTGAATTCCATCAGCGTCTCTGACGTTTTTGTTTGTTTCACACATTTACCTGTTCTTTTTAGTATCTCTGACCCTTTCTTTCCTATAGCCTGCTGTGCAATAGTCTATCTTCTGAGTGGTCGACTACAAACATATTTAGGCTGCATCATTTAGGTGTGTGTAAAGAACATTAACCTTGAAAAAAAACTGCATTCTGGTATTATTAAAAAAAAAAGATAAGCACCTGGCATGTTCCAGGCAGTGAGGTTTACTGAGTGTGATTTGTTCCCTCTCACTCTTTCTCAAATGCAGTGTGTGGAGCGGCAGCAGAGCCTGGCAGCTCATCAGATGTTTGAGTATAAACATGTTAACAGCTGTGCCTTTCTGGTGTTGCTGATTTCCTTTTTCGGAGATGAGATAAAAACGGGACTTGACTGGCCATTCGCTTTGTGCGTACTGCATCGCTCCTCAGTTTCAGCAGCTGGCGTTCGCTGGCCGGTGCAGGGGGTTATGGGAGAGCGCGTCGTCTCGTTATCCGTGATTCCGTTGCTCTCCCGTATCCCGGGCCGCGGCGTCGCTGCCCGGCCAGGCCCCGCGACTCTGTTTACAGTCGAGCGCTGCTGCCGCAGACAGTCCTAATAATGACTGCATCACGCCCCCGCGACATTCAGCTGGACCGCAACCCCCCCCACCCACCCCCACCATGCCTCACAACCTCCCCGTCTCCATGGTAACAGCCAGACCCCCTTCCTACACGTCTTCTCACATTGATCTCTGAGCGCATGCACCTGTCTGTCTGAGCGGCTAAATGACCCCCACCCCCCCCCGCGCCTCGTCTCCAGTCTTCACCGCGAGGTCACTCTGCTCATCACCTTGATCAGTCAGGCTTCCGTTTGTTTAGCCTTTTAGGCCATGAAATATTCCACACATGGGGGCAATTTTCCTGGCCTGTAGTGTTTAAACAAAGACATACGCATGCTTTGGCTGATAATGGTAGTAATAATAAATATTATACAAATAAAAATGATAATAAAATCTGGATAAGGAATGGATGAAATTGGATAAGGAATAGGTTTTTTTAATTATTATTGTAAAACATACAAAGCGCACAGGGTATTTTGTCAGCGTTGCTGTAGGTGCAGTCCTGCTGTGGGCTGTCGTCTGCAGCTTGTCTCTGCACATGGCCTGTTATTGTGTAGCTCATGCTGAATGCAGCGTGGATTAGGTGTGAGCGTTGCAGGCAGGTGGTGGATAAGATGAGGTCACGGCTGCGTTCACGAGGCAGGAAACGCAGGATTCGCACCCCTGCCTTCACACAGACCTGGGTGTTTATTTGTCTGTGGTGACAATAGAGAGGGAGGGAGAGAGAGAGACGTGCGACATGTCATTCCTCTCTTACATTAATGCTAACCTCCTCCCGACATATCACTTAATGAGGATTACATCAGGCCCTGCCAACAATAAAACTGGACCAATATCCTCCTGTCTCCATGGTAACAGTCAGCCCCCGTCGGCATTCCTTCTCCAGTGGTCACTAAACACGTGTACCCCTGTCTGTCCGAACTGCCCCCCTTCACCACAGCAATCTGTTTGTTTCAAGACACCTGTTCTGTTTTTTGTTTCCATTTTTTTATTTTTAAATATCATTTTTGGTTTGCTTTACCTCGTCGCCCAGTTACACACGACCCTGCGGCACATGTGACGCCATCCTGCAGCACCGTAACCTAATAACCTGATATAACACAGACCACAGCAGCATCAAACCTCACCAAATACAGGGCCGTAACTCTGACAGATGAATTACAGGCACAAGCCTAATGCCTAAATCAAATCGTTGTATAGAGTAGCTAGACTACTACATAGTAAATATAAATGACAATTGTTTTTTTCTAATTTGAGATCCATTTTTTCAGGTCATTTTACTGTCAAAATGACAGACAAGTATCATGTAAGTGTGTTCCATTCTTCGGGTGACTAACAGCGGGCTGGAGAGTCCATGGTGATGGTTTGTCGCCTTCCAAGTGTGATGTGGTTTGGGTGTTAGCGACATGTTGTCAGTACCAATTTTGTAAAGCAAAGCAAAAAACCCAAAACCTTTGCAAGGGCTCTCTAAATTATAAAAACTACAACAGTATAAAAGTGCATAACACCTAAAGCGGCGTCCGAGGCTAATTTGAGACGTGCACTTGACTAATTAGCGCTCTGTTCCCGTTGTTGCACTCTGTAAATCCTGTTAAAGTGACACCGTCCGCGCCGATGAAACGTGCTGATTGGCGTGATCCCGAAAGGCCACCAGCTCCATAATGAGTGGCGCAAAGCTATTCACCAAAAAAACTTTCACCTCGGCGTTCCCCTAATGAGCTAACAGAAACGCCAAATTCCCAGCCTGCTGTGTTTGTGTGCGTATGTGTGTGTCCGCCTATCCGCCTGTCTTCCGTAGGCTACACATCTCTCTCTCTTTGCTACATAAAACAGCACAATTAAACTATCCTGAGCAAGGCCGTTGTGGGGAAACCAACGAGGGAATAAGGGATGAATACAGCTACATAAAACCCTCAACGTTTGTTTCCACCATCTCCTCATTTGCATATCTGATGAATAGCGGTTGTGATCTTCAAGGTCAGGTGGCTGCGTGTCCTTCCCCGAGCGATACTGAATCCAGACCGTCTCTCAGATTCCTCTGTTCATTGACGGAAGTGGCTGTCTTTGTGATTATGATTCCACATCAATTATACGGTGCGAAAGTCCAAAAAGAGGGAGGGACGAGGACAGGGGGGCGGCGTCAGAAAAATAGGGTTCAATTTATTATTTTGTGTGTGTGTGTGTGTGTGTGCATTTTAACAATGACTGAAAACATCACGTGGGCTGCGGCGATCGGGAGAGCGGGTCGCGGTAGACCTCGCGCTTGCTAAATTCGCGCTGCAGGTTTGCGTGCTCCTGAGTCCGGGGAGGAGGAGTAGGAAGATGAAAATAAAAGAGGGGAAGAGAAGCGGCTCGGTGCCGAGTGAGAGAGCAGCGAATCGCGTCTGCAGAGCAGCATCCAAATTAGTCCCGGGCTGCTCGATCCGCCAGCGAAATCCCCCGCCTCAGCGCACTGGGGGCGGGAGAGAGAGAGGTTGACAAGGTGGGTTTTAGAGAGAGCAAAAAAAATGGGAGGGGGTGGAAGGGGGGGGCAGAACCGCCTCCTCTCTCCCCTGATTGTCATTCATGGCACAGTCATACACACAGATCCTAAGCTTCTACTGCTCCCTCCCTCCCTCTCTCTCTCTCTCTCTCCATCACAGAGAAAGAGGCTTCTCTTTTCCTCTCTCCCTCTCTCCCTCTCTCCCTCTCTCTCTCTCGCATGCCGCTTGTCGTTCCTTCGCCACCCACTCACGCAGAGTAGAGGGAGAGCGAACCTCACTGCACACATTAGAGGCAGCCATCCTGCGTCTTTCTGTTTTTTTGCTGTTTTGCGGTTTGACAGCACCGGAGCAGGTGGTCCCCCTCCAAAATCTCACACACCCAGAACCACAGACAATCAAACACACGCACACACAGACACACACACACTGTGCCCCCTTCCCCCTCTCTCTGTCAAATGCACACACACATGTTCACACATGCATGCACACAAACACACACTCGAAAAGCACACCCCTATCCCCCTGTATGTGCGCACACACACACACACACTCACACATACATCACACATATATACACAGAGACACACACACACACACACTCACACACACACTCACCCCTCACACACAGTTACTTCTCATGCACACACAGTCACACACACAGTCGCTCGCTGGTTGGTTCGCTAGTGAGGGGGGTGGGGGGTGGCTGTGTTAGATTCACTAGCGGTCGCCCACTCTGCTAATTCTATTATACATTCGGTCTAGAAGCTACCGGCCTGCCTTCTAATTGCTTTTCTATTCTCCAGGGCCCCAGCGCCTCTCCCCCTCCAAACCCCCACACCCCCACACCCCCCTAACCCTCCTCCCCCAAGTGAAGATGGCAGGGAAGAGGAAAGAGCGTTACAGAGAGAGAGAGTGAGAGAGAGCGAGAGTGAGAGAGAGAGAGAGAGAGAGAGAGAGGGGCTGACTCGGACCGGGAATACTGGTGCCATTTTTCACATCGCAGGAGGGTTCAGCACTTGTGCAGGAGCAGTAGAACAGGACAGAGGCTGAGTTTCGCCGCAGGTACCGTAAAAACCCTCTTCTTTATCTTCTGCGTTTCGCGCTAGCGGACGGGACACGCACGCTCTTTTGGGTTTCGCGCTGAAGGATGGGGACACTCTAAATTTGGGACTCAGGATGAGCGATGGGGGTGGGGTGTTGTTTTTGGTTTTTTTGGGTGGGGGTTGGTTGGCAAGCATGCATCTGAATTTTCCTTTTAAGCTCTGGCTTTGTGGGGGTGTGGGGTTGAGAGTACGAGGTTTTTACGTGCGCGTGGATAACGTGTCAATGTTTATTTTTATTGTGTGAGAGTGGGGGGTGGGGGGTGGGGCTTTGTGGAATAATTCCCATTCAGCAGTATTAGTGTTTGTCCGTCCTCAGCGTTTACACGGCAACAGCCTCAGCAGCGGCAGTGTGAGCCCAAACCCAGCGGCACTGCTGTGGTCCCCTCCGTCTCTCCCCGCCTCTCCCGGTTGCCCTGGGTTACCTCCAATACCGAAGGCAAGCAAACTTCCAAACGGTATAGGGGACGTGCATGCGTTTATCGGGGGAAGAGCGTGGAGAAGCAGGGTGTCCGAGCATCGTCCTGGTGAGGTGCGCATCAGTGTCCGTTTTCTCAAACCAAAAAGGCAACAAAGGGCTGGCTGGAGATGCAGAGCGCAGCTAACTGGCACAGCTGGCGCCGTTTGTGCCAGGTTTGCCTACCTGACCAGTTTCAGGGGTGGGGGAGGGAGGGGTTGGATGTTGATTGAGGGGGTTGGGAGGGGGGGGTGAGGGTCGCAGGGTATCATTGTGTGTGATGGGGGGGACCCCAAAACAGCGAGTTTGCGCAGTGGCAGCTAAAGCTCGCGGAACAGCACGTCCGCGGTGTCACGGATGACAGCGGGTGATACCCCCTTGGGGGGGTGGGGGGAGGAGGGGAGAGGGAGAGAGAGAGAGAGTGACAGAGAGGAAGAAAAATGGGGAGAGAGCGAGATAGAGATGGGAGATAGGGAGGGATGAGAGGGAGATGAAGAGAGGCAGAGATGGAGTGAGTGTGGGAGAGATAGCAAGAGTGGGGGAATGAGAAAGAGGGAGGGAGAGAGAGAGAGACAGATTGAGAGATTCTGTATGTTTACAATGGCAGGAGAAGGAAGAGAGCTAAAAATATGACAAATTTCAGAGGGCTCTACACAATTAAATGCTCATTGTTTTGACAAAAAAATATGATCCCAAAATATAATAATAAAAATATAATTTTATACAGCACATTTCATGCAAATTCTGCAGACTAAAGTGCATCCTACAGTGAAAATAAAATAAACAATGAAACAATAAATAGTAATAAAATGTAAAAACTGTACAGCTGACAGTTTCATTTTTGGGTGAATAAAGAGTGTCAGTCTTAAAAAATGAGCAAACAAGCAAATCAAAACACAAGGAGGAAAACACAAAAACACAAGGACTCCTAAATGAGATGCTATGGTACTGTTCTCACTCAATACACAGATCGATCGTCTCATCACCCTAACAGATAAAACACAATCAGCCTTAAAACGTGACCTGGGGGGGAAATATTTTCATCACATAATCTGAATATCAGAAAATAACATTAACTGCTATTATTTCTATGTATGCAATTCAAAACAGCACAGAATATATGGTAATCACATATCGTTACATTCAGTTCATCACTAAACAAAACCTGCATTTAGCACTGGCAATCAGCGCTCTTCCTTAGTCAGTATATTCCTCTCTTAAGAACATGTTTTTCTTATATTTATTGATTTTCCTTTCCATGCATGTATTGTACTTGAACTTGTACTTCATTCTCAGAAAAGTGGGGGGTCTCATGTGTTTCTGCACTGAAAGGTCAAAGGTCACCTGCGCCTGACTGACAGGAGTGTGCGTGGCGCGGATGGGAGTGTTTTGGATCAATCGATCAATCAGTCGAGCCGTTGGCTGTTTTACTCCGGGGGAAAAAAACAGAGGATTGGAGCAGACAGACTCATCCTCTTCCCCTGACATGCTGGATGTTTGGAACGGGTTTACGGCACTGCAGGGGGCCCCCAAACCCCCGCATGACAACCCAACAAAATCCACAAAAAACATTATTTTACTTATATTTACATATCTTTTATACATTTGGTTTCTTTACTCTCAGGTTAACTTAACCTTTTGTCCAGTTTAACAATTCCTAATATTGTAATTATAATATTAACTGGGTATTTATATATTCATTGACGAGCTACATGGCTGATATAGAGCTGTGTCGCTCTGCGGTGATGATTTGGCCATTTTTCCACATACACCTGTATGTAGGTGTGTTAAATGGCCGCTGCATTTTCACCTGAGGGTCTGGATAAAGGTGACAGACCTCAAAGGGTTTCGTCTGTCAGGGGTCCTCCGCCACACTTCTGAGATGTTTATTCAAATTCATGCTGGCTCTGTGATTTTTGCAAATATTTGCTATGAGAGAAATGAAAGCTGTGCTCATGACGTTACGGTGCTGACCACAGCGTCACCACTCACTGACCGGTACCTATGGCTGTCTGAAGCTCACTGGACCCGGTTATATTGCAGATGACCAATGTCACGATGTGCAGAGTCTCTGCGCAGCTCGGGCAGCTGTTACTGTGACAGGCCGTTGCATGTGCAGGTCTCTGTGCCCTTCAGCTACCCCTTCAGTTAGCTCGCTGGCTAACTACCTGTGCCCTCTAATCTGGCTCACTTCCATTCGGCCACAACAAAAAACTTCATATGGGGCCACAAGAACAGTTTTCATCTGTCAGTCATGAGCTTCTCAATAAAACCAACTACAATGTCAGGACACAGGTAACGATTGGACTAAATAAATAATCAAAAGCAGAGGCAGGCATTTAATTCTGAAACCGATACAGCCCTCTTCGCTGATAAGAGAGAGAAAGGGAGAGAGTGAGAGAGATGGAGAAAGAGACAGTGAACTCAAGACTCAACACAGAGCAGTCAAAAGGCCCACAGATCCATGAAAGAAAATTCCAAACAAGCTGAGATCCCAACTCAAGGCAGAACGTATTGTTCACCTACTGTCCAGTTAGCCTGGGAGGGGGTTAGTGTCCAGTTAGCCTGGGAGAGGGGGGTTAGTGTCCAGTTAGCCTGGGAGAGGGGGTTAGTGTCCAGTTAGCCTGGGAGGGGGGTTAGTGTCCAGTTAGCCTGGGAGAGAGGGGGTTAGTGTCCAGTTAGCCTGGGAGGGGGAGGGTTAATGTCCAGTTAGCCTGGGAGAGGCGGGGTTAGTGTCCAGTTAGCCTGGGAGGGGGTTAGTGTCCAGTCAGCCTGGGAGAGGGGGGGTCAGTGTCCAGTTAGCCTGGGAGAGGAGGGGGTTAGTGTCCAGTTAGCCTGGGGGGTTAGTGTCCAGTTAGCCTGGGAGAGGGGGTTAGTGTCCAGTTAGCCTGGGGGTTAGTGTCTGGTTTGGCGGAAATGTCACCCTCTGTGGGGTTTGAGGGAGCTGCTGGACAATGCTGGACACCGCGGCACCAAAAATACATTTTTTCAAAACTGTGTCCGAAGAAATAAAAGATACTCATCCTGCTGCATCAGCATTGTGTTGTTCTGTAAAAAAAACCCTGATATTTTTATGGAAACTTAATTTCATAATGTGCACTCTCTGCGCGCTCTGAGGCTCCACGGCGTTGCATGAAGGGACTTGGTCTTAAATGATGCATTTTGCTGTGCATTCATTTCACACAGTATTAACACGCAGAGCAGCGTACGGCGCTGCTTTGGTTTGCAAAGTTTCTTGTTTTGTGGCATGACTCAGGGGATTTTGTCTTTGGCACATTTTGTCCCGAATCATGCAAGACAAGCCTCTTCATTTAGTGACAGAGTTCAAACACGGCCTACTGTGGAGAGGGGCATGCTGGGTAATTTTTGTGTGTGTGTGAGGGAGAGAGAGAGGGGCATTGCTGGGTTGCATGAGTGTGCGGTAATGTTTGAGTGTGTCAGGGCTGGAGGACGTGCAGTAGTGTTTGAGTGTTTCGGTGCTGGAGGAGGTGCAGTAGTGTTTGAGTGTGTCAGGGCTGGAGGAGATGCAGTAGTGTTTGAGTGTGTCAGGGCTGGAGGAGGTGCAGTAGTGTTTGAGTGTGTCAGGGCTGGAGGAGGTGCAGTAGTGTTTGAGTGTGTCACTCCTGGAGGAGGTGCAGTAGTGTTCCGAGTGTGTCGAAGCTGGAGAGGTCCAGTAGTGTTTGAGTGTGTCGGTGCTGGAGGAGGTGCAGCAGTGTTTGAGTGTGTCGGTGCTGGAGGAGGTTCAGTATGGTTGAGTGTGTCAGGGCTGGAGGAGGTGCAGTATGTTTGAGTGTGTCGGGCTGGAGGAGGTGCAGTATGTTTGAGTGTGTCGGTGCTGGAGGAGGTGCAGTATGTTTGAGTGTGTCGGTGCTCGAGGAGGTGCAGTAGTGTTTGAGTGTGTCAGGGCTGGAGGAGATGCAGTAGTGTTTGAGTGTGTCAGGGCTGGAGGAGATGCAGCAGTGTTTGAGTGTGTCGAAGCTGGAGGAGGTGCAGTAGTGTTTGAGTGTGTCGTCCTGGAGGAGGTGCAGTATGTTTGAGTGTGTCGGGGCTGGAGGAGGTGCAGTAGTGTTTGAGTGTGTTGGGGCTGGAGGAGGTGCAGTAGTGTTTGAGTGTGTCAGGGCTGGGGGAGGTGCAGTAGTGTTTGAGTGTGTCGGGGCTGGGGGAGGTGCAGTAGTGTTTGAGTGTGTCAGGGCTGGAGGAGGTGCAGTAGTGTTTGAGTGTGGCAGGGCTGGGGGAGGTGCAGTATGTTTGAGTGTGTCGGGGCTGGAGGAGGTGCAGTAGTGTTTGAGTGTGTCAGGGCTGGGGGAGGTGCAGTAGTGTTTGAGTGTGTCTGGGCTGGAGGAGGTGCAGTATGTTTGAGTGTGTCAGGGCTGGAGGAGGTGCAGTAGTGTTTGAGTGTGTCTGGGCTGGGGAGGTGCAGTAGTGTTTGAGTGTGTCAGGGCTGGGGGAGGTGCAGTAGTGCTTGAGTGTGTCAGGGCTGAGGGAGGTGCAGTATGTTTGAGTGTGTCAGGGCTGGAGGAGGTGCAGTATGTTTGAGTGTGTCAGGGCTGGGGGAGGTGCAGTAGTGTTTGAGTGTGTCTGGGCTGGAGGAGGTGCAGTATGTTTGAGTGTGTCAGGGCTGGAGGAGGTGCAGTAGTGTTTGAGTGTGTCTGGGCTGGGGGAGGTGCAGTAGTGTTTGAGTGTGTCAGGGCTGGGGGAGGTGCAGTAGTGCTTGAGTGTGTCAGGGCTGGAGGAGGTGCAGTATGTTTGAGTGTGTCAGGGCTGGAGGAGGTGCAGTAGTGTTTGAGTGTGTCTGGGCTGGAGGAGGTGCAGTATGTTTGAGTGTGTCAGGGCTGGAGGAGGTGCAGTAGTGTTTGAGTGTGTCAGGGCTGGAGGAGGTGCAGTATGTTTGAGTGTGTCAGGGCTGGGGGAGGTGCGATGGAGCGTTTGCCCGTTTGCTCATTAGGAGTTTCTGGCTCAGGGCCAGGCTCTGTGGAGATTACGCTGCTGCTCATTCCTGATCGGCCTCCTGTGATATTTACTGACCCGCTGGGGCGTGACAGAGAGGAGACGGCCTGTCCTCTGCATCCCCTTACTGCCAGGCACATGCCCTCCCACATCGCACAGCACTGCAGTCTGCCTGAGCAGGGGATTCTGGGTAATGCCAGCGAGAGATGGATTGTGGGTAATGGGGAGGGGGCAGAGTGATAGGGATTCTGGGTGATTGGGGTTAAGGTTTGGGTTTTTGCATCATAGAAGCCACCATAGAGATTCATATTGGCTTGGGCACCATAGAGGCTCAGTGCACAGTGACTGTAGATAAAAATGTGGAAAAAATTTGGGTGAGGGCATTCAGGAAGTGAAACACTTGCCACCTGTAGGACTCACAATCAATGTCATCATCACCTGACTCTCCTGTAGTACTATGTGTGGCCTGTAGGGTGTAAAATAGTCACTGGCTCTCTCCTTTAGTACTGTGTGTGGCCTGTAGGGTGTAAAATAGTCACTGGCTCTCTTCTGTAGTATTGTGTGTGGCCTCCGGGGTGTAAGATAGTGACTGAATCTCTAGTGATGAGATGATTTGTAAAAGAACACCAATGCCATTTTATTGCAAATGATTTATATCCAATACACTTGTTGAAATGAGTGTTGAGGTCAAAAGCCGAATCACATTTCTGTTGGACTGAAAGTCCTCCTCCACACTCTCTCCCAGTCATAAATGCTAAACCTTGGCTTGCAGGCATTGGATCTGAAAACAAGACGTTTTTCTCCCCCATTTTCATTAGAAACAAAAAGCCTCCAGGAGAACAGAAAAATCGTATTCTATTCAAGTTCCGTTATTAATTATAGAACTTGATATCTTTATCAGAGCCGAGACGGAGGTACTCTTTCAAACAAAACGAGCAATTAACCTCCCAGCTTTGATTGTGTTTGAACTGTGGATGTCAAATATTGCGGTTTGAACGTTTTGAGTCTTAATTTGGAAACGGAAGATAAGGTGCGCGTGCTTTGATGGACCTTCTGAAAGCTTTCCCTTATTTTTTCAGAACAGAAAAAAACATACTGAAGGTTTGAAAAGTGCTGGTTTAAAGGCCTACTACAGCCAAATTTACTGTCTGATACTGAAATACTGATGAAAGGAACGCAGAGAGCGGTGACATATGTCACACCTGTAATATGTGAGTGTATGCCGAGACACTCGTACAATAATTTCAGACAGAAGTCAGAATACGTACTGTTACATCCCACAATACTCATGCTTTCAGTAATGTACTTTTTGGATGGAAGTTTTGGATTTTGCAATATTGTTTATAAAAGTTAAAAAATAACTAAACAAATGTAAAATAGACATTTAAGTAAAGCGGTGATGAGGAGGAAGAATTGTAAAAGCGAAGGAACAGCCAATTTAGGGGTTGGGGGGGTTCCACTATTTTCCCACCCAAACTGTACATCCTCCCCCAGCAACCCCCCCCTCCAAATCAGGTGGTCATGTGACATGCGATTCCTCTGATTCCCATGACAACCAGCCCCTGCTATTTTCTACACTGCAGACGCACCACCAATTACCAAATACACACTGCCTATGTCATGGAAGGATGACAAAATCATTATACACCGGGCTCACACAGATACAGCAGGTGCCCAGCTGTCCAGTAGAAGTCTCTATGAGATAATTAGACTTAACTGGCTCAACTCCTTTCTCTCCCCAGAGAGCATGAGCCAACGTTTGCCTCTCAATGTGAACCCACAGACTCAATCCTCTCAGAGTGTGAATCTGTGCTTTACTCCGTCCTCTCAGAGTGTGAATCTGTGCTTTACTCCGTCCTCTCAGAGTGTGAATCTGTGCTTTACTCCGTTCCTCTCAGAGGGTGAATCTGTGCTTTACTCCGTCCTCTCAGAGTGTGAATCTGTGCTTTACTCCGTTCCTCTCAGAGTGTGAATCTGTGCTTTACTCCATTCCTCCCAGAGCAGAGTGTGAATCTGTGCTTTACTCTGTTCCTCCCTCTCAGAGTGTGAATCTGTGCTTTACTCCATTCCTCCCTCTCAGAGTGTGAATCTGTGCTTTACTCCGTCCTCTCAGAGTGTGAATTTGTGCTTTACTCCATCCTCTCAGAGTGTGAATCTGTGCTTTACTCCGTCCTCCCTCTCAGAGTGTGAATCTGTGCTTTACTCCGTTCCTCCCTCTCAGAGTGTGAATCTGTGCTTTACTCCGTCCTCTCAGAGTGTGAATCTGTGCTTTACTCTGTCCTCTCAGAGTGTGAATCTGTGCTTTACTCCATCCTCTCAGAGTGTGAATCTGTGCTTTACTCCGTCCTCCCTCTCAGAGTGTGAATCTGTGCTTTACTCCGTCCTCTCAGAGTGTGAATCTGTGCTTTACTCCGTCCTCTCAGAGTATGAATCTGTGCTTTACTCCGTTCCTCTCAGAGTGTGAATCTGTGCTTTACTCCGTCCTCTCAGAGCAGAGTGTGAATCTGTGCTTTACTCCGTCCTCCCTCTCAGAGTGTGAATCTGTGCTTTACTCTGTCCTCTCAGAGTGTGAATCTGTGCTTTACTCCGTCCTCCCTCTCAGAGTGTGGATCTGTGCTTTACTCCGTTCCTCTCAGAGTATGAATCTGTGCTTTACTCCGTCCTCTCAGAGTGTGAATCTGTGCTTTACTCTGTCCTCTCAGAGTGTGAATCTGTGCTTTACTCCGTCCTCTCAGAGTGTGAATCTGTGCTTTACTCCGTCCTCTCAGAGTGTGAATCTGTGCTTTAGTCCTCCCTCTCAGAGTATGAATCTGTGCTTTACTCCGTCCTCTCAGAGTGTGAATCTGTGCTTTAGTCCTCCTGCTCAGAGTATGAATCTCTGCTTTACTCCGTTCCTCTCAGAGTATGAATCTGTGCTTTACTCCGTCCTCTCAGAGTATGAATCTGTGCTTTACTCCGTTCCTCTCAGAGTATGAATCTGTGCTTTACTCCGTCCTCTCAGAGTATGAATCTGTGCTTTACTCCGTTCCTCTCAGAGTGTGAATCTGTGCTTTACTCCGTTCCTCTCAGAGTATGAATCTGTGCTTTACTCCGTTCCTCTCAGAGTATGAATCTGTGCTTTACTCCGTTCCTCTCAGAGTGTGAATCTGTGCTTTACTCCGTCCTCTCAGAGTGTGAATCTGTGCTTTACTCCGTTCCTCTCAGAGTGTGAATCTGTGCTTTACTCCGTCCTCTCAGAGTATGAATCTGTGCTTTACTCCGTTCCTCTCAGAGTATGAATCTGTGCTTTACTCCGTTCCTCTCAGAGTATGAATCTGTGCTTTACTCCGTTCCTCTCAGAGTGTGAATCTGTGCTTTAGTCCTCCCTCTCAGAGTATGAATCTGTGCTTTACTCCGTTCTCTCAGAGTGTGAATCTGTGCTTTACTCCGTTCCTCTCAGAGTGTGAATCTGTGCTTTACTCCGTCCTCTCAGAGTATGAATCTGTGCTTTAGTCCTCCCTCTCAGAGTATAAATCTGTGCTTTAGTCCTCCCTCTCAGAGTATGAATCTGTGCTTTACTCCGTTCCTCTCAGAGTGTGAATCTGTGCTTTACTCCGTTCCTCTCAGAGTGTGAATCTGTGCTTTACTCCGTTCCTCTCAGAGTATGAATCTGTGCTTTACTCCGTTCCTCTCAGAGTGTGAATCTGTGCTTTACTCCGTCCTCTCAGAGCAGAGTGTGAATCTGTGCTTTACTCCGTTCCTCTCAGAGTGTGAATCTGTGCTTTACTCCGTCTCTCAGAGTGTGAATCTGTGCTTTACTCCGTTCCTCTCAGAGTGTGAATCTGTGCTTTACTCCGTTCCTCTCAGAGTATGAATCTGTGCTTTACTCCGTTCCTCTCAGAGTGTGAATCTGTGCTTTACTCCGTTCCTCTCAGAGTGCTTGTGTTGTGGTGCTGGCAGCCGTGGGCATTGCTCTGAACCTGCTTTTCAGGCTGCTTTGAGCGCGCTCAGACTCCAGTCCTCCTCAGTGAGGCTCTGCAGCCTGAAACACCCCACCCACAGCCCTTCTTCTGCTCCGCTGATAATGAGGGAGAGAAAACTTCTGCTCGAGCTGTGTGTGTACGTGTGTGGATCTCTGAGGCTCTGTGGCATAGACCAATCAGAATCCAGTACAGACACAGACCAATCAGCATCAAGCTCTGACACGAACCAATCAAAATCCAGCACAGATAGCATCCCCTGCTGCTCAGCGTCATATCGCTGAATCTGGCAGGATGTCCGTTTGTCCAGCAGGGTGTGTGTTTTCCAGTTCTGTACATGTTTGCCTCTGGATAGGTGTGTGTTCTTATCCGAGAGACAGCACACTGCAGGTCTGAATGTGGTGTGTGTGGTTCAGGGCTCTGCAGGTAATCTCACCTGATGTTTCAGCCCTGGGCGAGAGTCTGGCTATCAGCACAGAGGTGCAGCACAGAGAGTCCGTCGCAATGTGAGTCACACCAAACACCAATAGAAACAGCTGAGTCACACCGAACACCAAACACCAAAAGAAACAGCTGAGTCATACTAACCACCTGTAAAAACAAATCCCACAATCTCCCTGTGTGGCACTACGGCGGAAAAGAATAGCAGTTATGGGTAGCTGCTATTTCAGGGAAGTAACCTTGAACCCCAGTGGCTTCCTGCTGTAGAAACCTGCGGATACACACTGACCCCCGTGAGAGACCCAGTCTGGCAAACGCCATCGCTGGCCTCACCTGTCACCTGTCCTGTTCCCCACCATTACCTCCATTAGTCTTAGGCCCCATCTCTTTCCTGTGTTTGCCTGATTGGCTGATATTTGAGGGGGCGGGGACTGTGGGGGGTGGAGTCGGAGAAAAAGTGTGATAGGACTTAGCTGATTTCACGAACAATGAACTGCATTGTGGGTACACCAGATCATGTGCATCCGACACAAAGAGAGCGAATGCCACAGCTACAGACATTACACGGTTATGGACGTTCCGGTTCATGTGCACAGATCTGTTGGCAATGGTCATACACGTAAAGGTAGTTTGTGGGTTGGTGTATCCTGTTGGTTGACATACTGCAATGGCACAATGTTTTCCATCAAAAGCTGGCCAGTTTCTTTTTGTTGGACCACACAGCATTTCTTCTGCAGAAGGCACACTGTTGTATGGAACCACATTGCTTTCATTGAAAAACACAAGACCTTGTTGTGTTTATTACCCATTTGGAATTCCTGTCCGTGTAGATGGGCCATCGGCGTTGAGATGTAGTAGTTCTGAAAAGGGAAGGTGTTTGAGGGTGAGGCATTTCTGAAGAGGGTCCTGGCCCCGTTTTGGGATGGCCCCTCATCAGAGCTACACATAGGTGTCTCACTGCCATAGAAACACACCAGCAGAGCTTCCTCTGTCTCTCTTTCTATCTCTTTATCTCTCCTTCTGACTCTGTCTCTCTCTCTCTTTCTCTCTCCTCTCTCCCTCTGTCTCTCTCTCTCTCTCCCTCCCTCTGCATTTCTTGGGCTCAAATCGGGCACAAGGTTTTTGCTGACAAGAAAGACAATGGGCCTCATCTTTTCCAGCGGCCCAAACAAAAACAAGGAGGCGAGTGGCATTGTGTCAGACACAAAGGATCTGAGCGGCTCCGACAGCAGTGAGACAATGCGAAAACAGAACTCCCACAAACAAAAGACAATGGACACAATCTGTCTGGACTACAGAGACAATGGACAAAATATATCTGGACAGCAAAGACAATTGGGCGGAAACCACGCGTGAAGGTAGTTTGAAGGGATTGGTGTAGACACGGAGGAGAGGTGGGTTACAGTGGCGGCCTGGGGTGGGGGGTGGGGTAAGTGTCAGATCACGGTGCTGTAAACAGTGAGATGCCATGGGGCTATCTATGGGGGAGGGGCATCAGTATCTCAGCAGCCAATCAGTAAGCACCAGACTGCTGTAGGTATGGAAACTGTAAAGAGGGCAGGAAGTGTGGCCAACCTGGATCAAAATGGCTCACTGCAGGGCTACTCTACCCTGGTCCTGAGGGTCACAGTGTCTGCAGGGCTACTCTACCCTGGTCCTGAGAGCCACAGTGTCTGCAGGGCTACTCTACCCTGGTCCTGGAGGGCCACAGTTTCTGCAGGGCTACTCTACCCTGGTCCTGGAGGGTCACAGTGCCTGCAGGGCTACTCTACCCTGGTCCTGGAGGGTCACAGTGCCTGCAGGGCTACTCTACCCTGGTCCTGAGAGCCACAGTGTCTGCAGGGCTACTCTACCCTGGTCCTGGAGGGCCACAGTGCCTGCAGGGCTACTCTACCCTGGTCCTGAGGGCTACAGTGCCTGCAGGGCTACTCTACCCTGGTCCTGGAGGGTCACAGTGCCTGCAGGGCTACTCTACCCTGGTCCTGAGAGCCACAGTGTCTGCAGGGCTACTCTACCCTGGTCCTGGAGGGTCACAGTGCCTGCAGGGCTACTCTACCCTGGTCCTGGAGGGTCACAGTGCCTGCAGGGCTACTCTACCCTGGTCCTGAGAGCCACAGTGTCTGCAGGGCTACTCTACCCTGGTCCAGGAGGACCACAGTGTCTGCAGGGCTACTCTACCCTGGTCCAGCAGGACCACAGTGTCTGCAGGGCTACTCTACCCTGGTCTAGAGCTCTTTAATGATTTTTTTTCTGAAATTCTCCTCCTTGAAAAATGTACACACCCTCAGACATATTGAACATACTGTCTCTCACACACACTAACATCCACACAGACACAAACGTATGCACTCACATACAAACATACAAATACATACTCACACACACAGCAAATGCAGGGGGGACTGAGACTGGAAGAGTGGAAAGGTGGAGGGAGATAGAGATAGAGAGAGAGAGAGAGAAAGAGAGAGAGAGAGAGAAACACAGGAGAAGAGCACTTTGCTGTCAGCTTCTGTCACCAGAGCCGTGTCTGCAGTGAAATATACACCAGAGATCAATGATTCTGCGCAGGGGGCCTGGGGGCTACTGTGTACCTCCAGTCCATTAACCCCCCCACCCCCAAACCCCCAAACCGCTGTGTGAGCTCAGGTAAACACCTTGTGTAACAGCGTACATTTAATATCATTCAGGAGGATACATCTCAACACAACACACAGAAATGCGTTTTAAAGGGCTGTAGTCACTGAGCCACTGAACGCGTCCCTTCTGGAACAGGTTTTTTAATGTAATTGATCTTTGATCTAAAGTAGACAGACTCAGGATATGCAGCCTGTTCAGACTTAGCTCTCACCCCCAAGACTAACAAGGGATTTAATTGAGCTTTTTAAATTCATTAAATGAGTTTTACAAGGTGAACTACAAAGTATTTTTCGGGTTGGGTTCTGTCATTAGGACAAGGGGGCATAGATGGAAATTAATTAAGGGTAAATTCATTACCGACATCGGGACATATCACTTTACACAGAGTTATCCACATGTGGAACTGCTTGCCAGGTCATGTAAGAGAGATAGAGACCCTTAGAATGTTCAAGTCCAGGCTTGATGCAGTGCTGGATACTCTGTAGGTAAATGGGCTTGATGCAGTGCTGGATACTCTGTGCAGGTAAATGGGCTTGATGCAGACTGCTGTAGGTAAATGGGCTTAATGCAGTGCTGGATACTCTGTAGACTGTAGGAAATGGTTTTAAGGGCAAGTCAGAAAATTGACTTTTGCCACCAGAATACTCATACTTTCACTGTCACATAAATTTTTGGGACTTGTATCATTTGCAACTCTATTTTCAGGGTGTGATGTAAGCGCTGAAAAATGTCATGATGAGTCAGGTGAGAGCGTAAAGGGCTGTGTGACTGACTTTGATAGCAGTACACAAAAACAGTGTTACATTTTGATTCCTAGTGCGATTAAAAAAGGCTTGCTTGTGTTTTTTCAATTAGAGGAAGTGGATTCCATGCTTAAAAGCTACAGGTATGAACTCCCCACAGGTGAGCTTTTCCACGGTGCCCTTGGACAGTTTAAGATATTGAAAGTTCATAAATAGATAAAATGAAAAACATACGACTGGATAAATTCATAAGTAGATACAAACAGAAAAATGATAGGGAGTGTGGAGGAGAGGCTCACTCTTATCATAGTTTACTCTTATTGTTTGTGCCATTACTTATGACATCACATTACAGTTATTTAGCTGATGCTTTTATCCACAGTGACTTACAGTTGATTAGGCTAACCAAGGGCCAATCTCCCTGGGGCAATGTGGAGTTAAGGGCCCAACAGCAGTGGTGTTCTTGCTGTGGCTGGACTGGGGCTTGAGCTGCTAACCTCAGGAGTCCCAGTCATGTACCTTAGCCACTAGACTATAGGCTGCCCCACAGCCTATATGAGCTTCGGCAAGTACAGAACCTCACTAATAAAGCCTGAATTTTGGAAGCAAGAGGAGGAGGGAAGGAGAGGCAGAAACAAAGAGAAAGGGAGTGATTGGGAAAGGAAGGAAGGAGGATATGGAGAGGGAGGAGAGATGGCAGAGAGATGGAGAGGTCCAAATGGAGAGCGAGAGAGAGTGTGTGAGAGACCTTCTCCTCCGCATCATCAGTTAACTGCACTGAGTAAAGGAATGAGGAGGTGAAGGAAGAGATAAAGAGAGAAGGTTTTTACATATGTATGTGTGAGTACATAAAAGTATAGTAATTAATTAGTTACAGTGTTTGCCTGTTCTTTTTTGTAAATACAGCTGCAGTTATCTGGTTGTCCTTTTCGTGTTGCGTATGTTAGCATGTTGCGTGCATGCTTGGCACTGGCACCGGTGGTATGGTCGCCATGCCAATGAGGCACGAATGAACTGAGACAGAGAGACAGAGAGGAACGGGGGGCTGGGGGTGAAAAGAGGAGAGGAAGGGAGAGAAGGAGAGAGAGAGAGAGAGAGAGAGAGAGAGGATGTGAAGACGAAAAGCTGTTCTGTCAGCCGGCTCTCTCTCGTGGCACAGGGTGAGCGTGTTGGCGTGCTGGGAGTGGGTGGAGCCTCCTGAAACGCCACGCCAACCTCACAGTGCACTTCACCCGCCTGTCAGTCTCCCCCTCATCTCCTCTCTCTCTCTCTCTCTCTCTCTCCAGTGCTGCCTCGTTCCCCCTCTCTCTTCAGCTAACAGATGATGTGCATCGGAAGCTCTGTCACTCACACCCTCTCTCTGTCCAAATCTCTCCATCTTCCCTTTACTCTCCCTCCTTCTCTCCCTCCCTCTCTCTTTCTGTCTAAATCTCTTCATCTCTCTACCCTTCCCTTTCTCTTCTATCCTACTTGCACTCTCCAAATCCCACAATTCAAATCAAATTCAGCATAAGTGGTGACGCAAGGGCAGGACAGACATTGTGTTTGCCAAAGCACACAAATAACAGCAGAATAATAATGAAATATGATAACGATGATGAGCAGGTGTGGGGCTGGGGCCTGAGTGAAGGATTAAAACTGTGAAGGTGCGGAGAGACCGGGTCATTGTGTCAGCACCATCTCCCCTCTCTCCGTCTCTCCTCTCTCTCTCACACCTTTGTGATGTTGACACACAGACGGACAGGACAAGGTTAGCTACAGGGTTTTGCAGACAGGGCCAGATGAAGGATGGATATTTGTAAAATGAGTGTTTCTTAGGCGTATTTGTTTCTTCTGAGCCTCTGAGATATGGCCTATGGCATGTGCCAGCGTGTGTGTGTGTGTGTGTGTGTGTGTGTGCATGTGAAAGAGATCGCATGTGTGTGGGGGGACACACTCAAGCATGTATAGGAGTCACCATGGTGACACACACTCACACGCGGGTACGAATCGCCGTGGGGACATACACTCGCGCAAAGATAGGAGTCTCCATGGTGACACACACTTATACGAGGGTAGGAGTCGCTGTGGGAACGCACACTCACACAAGGTTAGGAGTTGCCATGGAGACGCATACTCACACGCAGGTAGTCATTGGGGGGCGTGTTGTTTTCTGGTACCTGGTGTTGGCTGCTCACCTCGTTAGTGAGAGATGGTTTGATGCTTCGATACATTCCGTCCTCAGAGGTAATGAGGGTCTGAGAGTGGGCAGTGAATGTGGGAACACCTGTTTAACCGCAGGTAACTCTCCACCAACGGAACTCACACACATACACACAGACACGCACATGCACTTCTCACTCACACACACATTCACAGTCTCTTCTGCACTCACACACATAAACTCTCATACACATGCTGTCAAACACACACACTGACGCACACACACACACAAACTCACACAAAATTTCTCACACACACACACAGCTAGTAAACACCACACTACACACACATACACTCTGCCATGCACAGACTGTCGAAAACACACACAGGCAAACTCAAACACTCACTCACACACACTGCACCACACAGTCTGTCTCTGTTTCACTCACACAGGGTGGCTGACAGTACCGCTCTCATACACAGTTTTGTAATTAAACAGGAAAATCCTCCTCCCTCTCTCTTTATCCCTCACTCTCTCTCTCCCTCTCTCTGTCCTTCAGCAGCTGCAGCCAGCCATGACTCTAAGCCATTACTCCCCCAAACACACACACACACAAACACATGCACACACACACACATGCACACGCTTGCATGCACATACACACACAGTTTCTGTATTAGCCTTAATGATGAAGTGATTTACCGATAATTCCCCTTCCACCAGTCAGCGCACAAACAAGAGAAATGACAGTATTTTCATATGCCTTTAAGAGGTTGGAAATCAGTTGTAGTTATAAACTGGCGGCTTTGGCTGTCCGGGGACGTTTCTGAGATATTTCCCGTTATTCAGCCTCTTTCATCACAGGTACAGACACAGCAGAGCCGGTGGAATTATGTCCGATGTGCTGCTCAGTTAACTGTCTGTCGAAGGGGAAATATCTGAGACTGCAGACCACATGTGTTTGCCATGCCTTTGGCTGCCTTTTTGGCCCTTTGTTCTTGCCATACGCTTGCGGATCGCTGCGGCTTTCCTGGGTTTGACCGCTGTAGCAAAAATCACAGCTGGCTAGCAGAGTGAAAAAATGTCTGAACCCCAAACCTCCCCCCCCCCTGGCACACCAGTGCTGCTTCCTTCCACCTCTGTCTATTTTCAATTAACCTATCCACTCTCCCACAACAAAGATGGAGGAGCTAATGGAGCAAAATGGGGATGAAGCCGTGGAACTGTGGGCGTCGCTCCCAGCATTACCTCATACCTCTCTTACATTCTAATGTGATAAC
This sequence comes from Albula goreensis, assembly GCA_022829145.1. Classification (NCBI taxonomy): domain Eukaryota; kingdom Metazoa; phylum Chordata; class Actinopteri; order Albuliformes; family Albulidae; genus Albula; species Albula goreensis. Next base: position 1,833,250 of record CM040762.1, read on the forward strand.
ACCCCTCTCTCGCACTGATACCAGCAATGCTGTGTGTGTGTGTGTTTGTGTGTGTTTCCATTTGTACATGAGTATATGTGAGTGTGTATGTATGTGAGTGCCCCCCCTTAACTGTTGCTGGGCAGAAATGGCAGTAAGTCATGTTACCTATAGCAACCCCTGTCATGTAGCCCTGGCACAACCAACAATGCAGAGGATTAGTTTTAAAAACGTTGTATGTATTGTGAGGGATTCCTGATTGAGTTACGTCCAGATTCATCACTGCCCTGTAGTGCAATGACAAAGAACACACTCTTAGAAAGCCTTTTATTTCCTCTGCCATCTGTTTTCATTGGGGCGGTGCCAACTAGAACACCAAAAGTGTATTCTCTGACTTACTTAGTGCTGCCTTTCCCACTGTAGAGCTGGAACCAGGCTGGCTCATTATAGCCCCTTTCCCACTGTAGAGCTGGAACCAGGCTGGCTCATTATAGCCCCTTTCCCACTGTAGAGCTGGAACCAGGCTGGCTCATTATACCCCTTTCCCACTGTAGAGCTGGAACCAGGCTGGCTCATTATACCCCTCCCACTGTAGAGCTGGAACCAGGCTGGCTCATTATACCCCTTTCCCACTGTAGAGCTGGAACCAGGCTGGCTCATAAACTGTAGAGCTGGAACCAGGCTGGCTCATTATAGCCCCTTTCCCACTGTAGAGCTGGAACCAGGCTGGCTCATAAACTGTAGAGCTGGAACCAGGCTGGCTCATTATAGCCCCTTTCCCACTGTAGAGCTGGAACCAGGCTGGCTCATTATAGCCCCTTTCCCACTGTAGAGCTGGAACCAGGCTGGCTCATTATAGCCCCTTTCCCACTGTAGAGCTGGAACCAGGCTGGCTCATTATACCCCCTTTCCCACTGTAGAGCTGGAACCAGGCTGGCTTATTATATAAAAATAAAAAAACACTTCATTATAAAGACAGATAGTGACAGATACACACAAGTTCACACGTGCACATGTTCACACACACACAGACACACACACGCTCACTGCAGTTTGTGCTCGCTGAAAGTCGATTACTGAAGCATGCTGTGCAGAATCGAGCTAAAGCCACATCTGCAGCTCAGCGGAACTTTTCACCTGCTGGCAGACACCTGTAAAAGTGTGAGCAGAATCCAACAACAGCCTACCTGCGCCACGTTCTGCACCCACGCCCAGTGTGCTAACGGCATGAGAGAGGATGTGCGTGTGTAAATATATATGTGTGTGTATGTGAGTGTGCATTTGTGTGTGTGAGTGAGTGTGTGTGCATGTGAGTGTGTGCTTGTGTGTGTGAGTGAGTATGTGTGTGTATGTGAGTGTGTGCTTGTGTATGTGAGTGAGTGTGTGTGTGTACGTTTGTGAGTGTGTGCGTGTGAGTGTGCATTTGTCTGTGTATGTGACTGTGTATGTTAGTGAGAGTGCGTGTGAGAGTATGTGAGTAAGTGTGTGTGTGTATGTGAGTGAGAGCGTGTGTATGAGAGTATGTGAGAAAGTGTGTGTGAGTGAGTGTGTGTGTGTGAGTGTATGTGGGTGAAAGTGTGTGTGAGAGTATGTGAGTAAATGTGTGTGAGTGAGAGTGTGTGAGTGAGTGTGTGTGAGAGTATGTGAGTGAGAGTGTGCGTGTGAGAGTATGTGAGTAAATGTGTGAGTGAGAGTATGTGAGTGAGAGTGTGTGTGTGAGAGTGCGTGTGAGAGTATGTGAGTAAGTGTGTGTGTGAGAGTATGTGAGTGTGCGTGTGAGAGTATGTGAGTAAATGTATGTGGGTGAGAGTATGTGAGTGTGCGTGTGAGAGTATGTGAGTAAATGTATGTGGGTGAGAGTATGTGTGTGTGTGTGAGAGTATGTGAGTGAGAGTGTGCGTGTGAGAGTATGTGAGTAAATGTGAGTGAGAGTGTGTGTGAGAGTGCGTGTGAGAGTATGTGAGTGAGTGTGTGTGTGAGAGTATGTGAGTGTGCGTGTGAGAGTATGTGAGTAAATGTATGTGGGTGAGAGTATGTGAGTGAGTGTGAGTGAGTGTGTGTGTGAGAGTATGTGAGTAAATGTGTGTGCGTTTGCACAGTCGTTCTGCCTGACCTCCATAAGGCGCGTGGAGTCACTCCATTATCCGAGTGTTAAAGATGCTGTATATAAACATCCGCCGCAGCGTTGCCACGGTCACCACCAGAGCCCGAACAGCACCCCACCCCCGGTACAGACGTAAATAAAAGCAGCGAGGCGGGGGGGCACCTCGGCCAGTAACGCCCCCTCAGCGTGCTGAGGGTTAATGGAAATGCTTCCTGGGGAATTTTTCATTAGGTTAGATTGGTGCTGTCCTGGCGGGGCTTTTATATAGCCTGTCAGACGGGGGCTGCGTGCAGCTCTGGGGGGGGCCGGGGGCTGGGGGCCGGGGCTGGGGGCTGGGGCTGGGGGTGGGCCCTGAGCTCTGGACACCCCTGAGAGGGACCGTCTCTCATGATGGAGAAATTACGGCCCTGTGTGCTCCACCTCCGCTGAGAGAGAGCGACGGAGAGAGGGAGGAGAGGAGAGGGAGGGAGAGGGGGAAGGACAGGGGGGAGGAAGAGAGGGATAGACAGACAGATAGTGGGGGAAGGATGAAGGAGGGGGAGGACAAAAAGGGAAAGTGAAAGGCAGAATGAGATAGAGAAAGAGCATAGTGAATTTGATCTGATAAAAGATGGAAAACACACACACACACACACACACACACTCACACACACTATATCGCATCATCATTTGAGAGGAAAGGCCTGTTGGCTAGTAGCCGCTTGGAATGCTGGGTAAGGGTTAGACAGGTGGCAAGGCAACGGCTGGCCCAGGAGCACTGAGTTCAAACAGCCATGGGATCGTTCAGCCATCAAGAAACTCTGAACGGCAGAAACAGAAAGCAGCAGCAGCAAAGCAGAAGCCCCTCAGCAGCAGCTGAAGAATAAACCAATCGGAAATCTTCCCGTTTTCACCTTTAGCCAATCACTGAAGACAGTGGACAGCAAACAAGTTTGTTTGTTAACAACAGAATCATCATGGACCTTCCATAGGAGGGCCTATGCTCTCTTTGCTCTGAGGAAGCATGTTCTGCTGCAGTCTAAATCGGCCTTAAATCAACCTGAAGGTGCACAAAAACAGCCCCTCCTCACCCTGCTCCAGAAATCAGAGCCCTTCGCCCCCCCCCCCCACCACCAGGTTCTGAATCTGCTCTGGATTTCTTTCTCCTGGTGGACCCAGATCGCCACTCTGGCCCAAACAGAATATTCAGGACACTCTCACACCTGTGTTAAAAAGAGCATCTTGGGTATAGAAACCCTCAGACACACCTCCTATGGAAAATAGAACGAGAGAGAGAGAGAGAGAAAGGGAGAGAAGGAGGATAAAAGATGATTATGGGGAGAGAGGAGAATGAGAGCACAGGGAGGAACGGGTGACCGAGAGTGAGAGAGTAATGGGAAAGAGAGAGGGATGGAGAAAGGAAGGCGGAGAGGAAGAGGAGGGGAGGAACAGAGATGGAGAGGGAAAGAGGGAGGGAGTAGACAGACAGACAGACAGAGAGAGAGATACAGAAGGAGGGGAGATAGGCCAGCGCTTCTTGGACAGACTGATGCGCAGATAAGGAATCTGCAATGTGTTCAGCATTCACCCCATCCTGTCCCCTCCTCCTGACTCCACCATTCCCCTTTCCCTCTTCCTCCCTCAGCCTCCCAGTCACAAGCTGTGCACCTAAACATCCAGCCTCCATCGGCCAGTTACAGCGACAGTCGGCAAGCTAGATTCGATTTAACGCACTTAGCGCCCTTTAAAAGCACGTGCGATTCAATCAAAACAGACTTTACGGCGCAACACTGTGGTTCTCCGCAAGTGCTTCACATTTTATCGGAGACATGCAAAGACGTCCTTCGGAATGTGTTCTTCTCATTACAAAATTGAATAGCGTATGCCGCTAAGGAGGTTGAGTGCGTTTGACTGAATCTGGCCCAGCGAGGAACACTGAGAGCTTTTCTGTGTTGCTGGGGCAGATTGCTCTCTTAGCCATTTTTACAGGATGCTGTTCTAAAAGAGAAAGGGCGACTCAAGCAATCGCGTGTCCCACTTTTTCAAAAGCCCAGCTTCTTTCTCCACATGAAACCAGAAAGGGGGTATCTCTCCAGACAAGCAGGTACCTACTTTATTAAACATTACAAAAATATGGGACATTCTTGATGCTCAGAATTTTCACAGGGTATGTTTCTCAACAATATATTTAAATCTTTAACTCACAAACATGTTTAACAGAAATTGTATTCCCTGGCCATAGCTGCCTCTACATGAGCGAGAACCCCTGTCGCTTTATCGATAAAGAGATAAATCTTTTTTCTGTAACATTTAATAGCAAAGAAAAAAACAAAACAAAACAAAAAGGGAACAGTGACATTGGCCTTGAAACGTGTTATTGTATCGCCCCTAGGACAGGCAGCTTAGAGTGAGTGAGAAAGAGCACTGCGGTTGCCATGGTGACTTCCCCGGGAGACGCGAGCGCACTTGTTTATCTCTGGCCAGCGTGTGCGCCAGTTGAGCCTCTCTCTCTCTCACTCCGCATTAGTGTGTGTTCGTGTGTGTGTGTGAGGGATAAGAGGTCGCTCCAGCACAGATGTGTGCTGTGCAAGAGTCCGGTTTTTGAAGAAGCTGTTATTGACCCAGCGTCTCTGATGTCTCTGCTAGTTTATGCTACTTGTTTGGGGCGTTTATATATTTTTTAAAGCCAGCCCCCTGAAAAGCTGATATGCACGGCTGTAGAAACAGAGAAAGGGAAAGGACAGAAACACGTAGGCTAGCAGATTTTTCTGTTTTTTTTTTTCCTACAAGTTGCACAAACAAAATAAATAGGCTACTGTATGTACACAGGCACGAGCGAGCAAGAGGCAGCGTGAAATCTGAAATAAAGACGAGATTAAAGGCGATGGCAGTCAGCTCCTACAGCGGCCGGGGCGGACCGCGGGTCCGTCTGCGCCTCCAGGCACTGAGTTGTCATATGTCATCGTCTTTAATTCCGAGGGGTGACCGAGCACAAACCCCGCCCTCCAGCCGGAGCGCCGGGCGCAAACCGCGAGCCCTGAGACCGGAGACGAGGGCTCGACCGTAATTCCTCATGTTACGCTGTGGCGGTAATGGGTCTGTCTCGTGTTTGTGTTGCACTGTTTTCATGAGGAGCACTGATTCCTTTCACACTAGAAACACACTGTTATTTTACACCTGTAATGTGATTTCTAAACAGAAAAATAGTTTATTAGCAGAAATGTGGCAGTTTTACTGTCTGCTTTCAGGCACAGCAGTTGCATTGATATTCCGCCACTGCGGTGAACAGGGGGAGAAGCCCATTTCTGCTGGGGCTTTTATCTGGTAGGTTAAAGCTAAAAACAAGATGTTGCTCCAGTTTTAATGGTAGAGGTATGTTAGAGAGTATGGGGGGGGGGGATGGGGGAAGAAGGATGCTTTTTTTGTGAGAGATACCGGAGAGGTTAGGACGGAGTCAGCTCCTAAAAATAACCCTGCTTTGCTTCGTGCCCGCCCATGTCCCCCCAGAGGGCCCCGTCCCGCGCCGTACCGTGCAGCACCGCGCGGCCTCCTCCATCCCTGCCCTATTTCAGCGGCTGCCTCTGACGCATCCATAACGAGCCTCGCGGTGCTGTCATCCCCCCCCCCCACCCCACCCCACCCCACCCGCAGAGCCCCCGGGCCTGCCTGACACATGCTAATGGGGCTGCTCCAAAACTAAATAAAAAATACATTTAAAGAAACACACGGCTTTCCGTCAGACCAGGCAGGGACCCCTAAAACTTCCACACACACACACACACACACACACACACACACACACACACATACCTTTCACACATACGTTGTTATGGTGATGGTCCTTTAGCCTTTCTTTCTCCAAACAGCAAAACAAAAACCAAACACCAAAAAAAAAACTAATAAATAAACAGGCCGATACGAAGCACTGTTAATCTATTCCACCTGCAGGGTTGGGAGAGCGCGGGCTTGGCGGTGTGGGGTTGTGTTTGTGCCCTCGCGTGGGCCGGCAGGTATTAATTAGCCCGCTCCGCTCGGGTGCAGGAGTGACGGCTGAATATCGGCAGTCCTGGCAGCGGCGCTATCGGGCCCTCGCAGACGGCCGTCGCTGGGCCGCTGTCACGGCGCTCCGCGCGGCCGCGGTCTGGTCCCAGTGGGCCGCGGGAAACGGCTAATTGCGCGAGCCCATGCCAGAGCCGTGCTGAGGGTGGTGGGGGTCGGGGGATTTTATTCCGCTGCTGATGCGGGCGCCCAATCGCTAATGGCCACGCGCTGCTGGAGGTGGGGGGAGGGGCGGATGATTTGTGGATGGCTGGTCCCCCCCCCACCCCCCACACACACAGGGCTCTCCCAGGTGAGCGGTAACTCAGGCGTTCGCGCTAACCCCTCCCCCCCCCACTTCCTCGCACACAGCGGTCAGAGAGAGGGGGTGGACGGACGCAAGGCGCCTGCTGGGGGGGGGGGGGGCCTGGCGTGAACTCTCGGGTTTGCCGCTGGTGTCCAAACAAAGAAGGCAGGCAGAGCACACACACTGGGCTAATGTGGAATAAATCCAGATCCTAAGCTGGCAGAGATATACATGTTTATATATGTATATTGTAAGTGAAATGCCAGAAAATGCAGCTAAAAATTAAGAGTGACAAAAAGTAGTCACAAAAATGTAATACAGAAACAGTGCATGGTCTGCCTTATTCAGTTTGTGTGTGTGTGTGAGTGTGTGTGTGTGTGTGAGTATGACTGTGAGTGTGTGTGTGTGAGTATGAGTGTGAGAGTGTGTGTGAGAGTGTGCTGAGGGCGGGGCTGTGTGTGTGCGTGTGATAGTGTGCTGAGGGATGTGTGTGAGTGTGTGTTTGTGTGTGAGTGCACTGAAGATGTCTGGCGAGGGGGGGGTGTGAGGGGGGAATGGAGGCTGTCCTTCCTCGAGGTGTTGCGTCTGACACAGCGGGGGGCTTCAGAGCGAATCGATGCGTTTGAGGCGCGAGATGGCGAGCGGAGTGCAGCCGCGCGCGGCGCCAGCTGTACGGGAGGGGGCGGGGCTCAGCGCACTTCCCCTCTTCTGTCGCTCGCCCTTCTGCACACCTCTCTCCAATCTCCCTCCCTTCAGACAGCCAGCGGAAAAGACTTTAAATTAAGGGCTTAGCCGTGGATGCCAGGGAACGGAAAAGAGGCAGAGAGCGAGGCTCAGAGGGAGAGGAGGAGAGAGAGGAATGGGGGGGGGGGGGCAATAGACAGACAATAGACCACAATGACACATACTGACATTACCTGCACATCACCTTAAAACAAGCCCCCTTCTCTCTGCGCATATGTATGCAAATCATGCTTCCTCTGCATACGGTCTTAGTCACATGTGGGTCGGGGGACGTTTCCCTGCTTCCGATAAGTTATTCAGAAGGCTGGTTTGTACACCTGATTCAAGGGGCTTTGAATAGCCCAACTGTATTGTGCCCCAGCGATAAGCGTTTTTTTTTACCCGCTTATCTCGCTGGTGACTGCCTGACTGAACGAACGAACGACGTCATTCATCTGACAGCCCCAGCTTGCCTCGCTCGCCTGCCCGCCCGCCCGCCCGCTCGCTCGCGCGCGCCCGGCTGTGACACCGCCAGGAAAGGCGTGCGAGCTGACAGGCGCGGCGCGGGCAGCCCTGAGGCCCTGGAGCTGGAGCGCCGTGCGGCTGCCGGCTGCTCAGGGGCCTGGGACAGCGCCGCCATCCTTTGTTTTCACGCTTCAGAGATGGGCCAGCTTTTCCCCCTCTCTTCTCTTTCATTATTTTCATTCTCTTTTTTTTTTGCATGTTGCTTTTGGACCCACTTCAGGTTTTTGCTTTTTTTTTGGCTTTGCCCAGATGTCCGTCTTCTTGTGGTAAAAAAAAAAAAAAAAAACGACTAAAAGAACAAACGATTGTGTATGTAGAAGAAAAAGAAGGTCGGGCAGGAATTATCATGTGGCGTTTATGTTTATTGTTTTTCGCTGTCATTGGGGAAAGACTTTTTATCATTTTATTGGCACCACTGAACTGAGCAGATAATTAGCAGCCACACGTCCATGCTCTATTTGTGATATTACATTTCCCATTTGCCCATCACATAACCTTATTGTGGATGACTGGCATAGCTTAAGTTAAAAGGCATTTTACTAAAAAAAATCATCAATACAGCTAGATTTGCAGAACTAATCACAGGGGCTGTTTGTCTGTACAAGTGAGTGACCAGTGTAAATAACCAATAACTTCTTCCTTGATAATTTACAGTTTCTTGAAGGCTTAGAACCAACAGAGGATAAGATTACGGGGCTAAATTCACAAATTAAATGTGAGGACAATGAGCAGAGTGACGGGTGATGTGTTTGGTGGGGGGGGGGGCGGAGCTTGTCACATGATTGACAGCCTATGTTTGCACACTGTCCAATGGGAGAGTAGCTGTTGTAGTTAATTTATTCAAGCATTAAGGAAGTGTTGAGGCGATAGTCTGACAGGCAACCCAGCAATATCTCAGAGGTTACAGTGTAGTGTAATGGTTAGGGAGCTGGGCTTGTAGCTCAGGGGTTACAGTGTAGTGTAATGGTTAGGGAGCTGGGCTTGTAGCTCAGAGGATACAGTGTAGTATAATGGTTAGGGAGCTGGGCTTGTAGCTCAGAGGTTAAAGTGTAGTGTAATGGTTAGGGAGCTGGGCTTGTAGCTCAGAGGTTACAGTGTAGTGTAATGGTTAGGGAGCTGGGCTTGTAGCTCAGAGGATACAGTGTAGTGTAATGGTTAGGAGCTGGGCTTGTAGCTCAGAGGTTACAGTGTAGTGTAATGGCTAGGAGCTGGGCTTGTAGCTCAGAGGTTACAGTGTAGTGTAATGGTTAGGAGCTGGGCTTGTAGCTCAGAGGTTACAGTGTAGTGTAATGGTCAGGGAGCTGGGCTTGTAGCTCAGAGGATACAGTGTAGTATAATGGTTAGGGAGCTGGGCTTGTAGCTCAGAGGTTACAGTGTAGTGTAATGGCTAGGGAGCTGGGCTTGTAGCTCAGAGGTTACAGTGTAGTGTAATGGTTAGGGAGCTGGGCTTGTAGCTCAGAGGTTACAGTGTAGTGTAATGGTTAGGGAGCTGGGCTTGTAGCTCAGAGGTTACAGTGTAGTATAATGGTTAGGAGCTGGGCTTGTAGCTCAGAGGTTACAGTGTAGTATAATGGTTAGGGAGCTGGGCTTGTAGCTCAGAGGTTACAGTGTAGTGTAATGGTTAGGGAGCTGGGCTTATAGCTCAGAGGTTACAGTATAGTCCTAATAAGCCCTAGTAAGACTGTCATAATCATAAGTACCACAAGAAAGAGCCTTTTTTGGGGCTGATATGACAAGATAGCCCACAGTTGTGTGTGTCTGGCATACATCGCTGAGAGCGGAAGCATTTTCTCCTTTCGTACAGATGTGATCCATGGGGGGGTGGGGGTGCGGGGGACGGGGATGGGGGTGAGAGGATGAGCTGACTTCTCTTTTTCGGAGAGGACGGTGGTGTGTCGTCCTCTGCAGAGCTAAAACAGACGTTTCCCCTGCAGGGTGACGCGACCTTCAGTCTGCCGTCCTCGTCCTGCTCCGTCCGACACACCAGCCTCCTTTCCGCTCTCTCTCCCTATCCCTCTATCCCTCTCTCTCTCTCCCTATCCCTCTGTCTCTCTCTCTCCCCTATCCCTCTCTCTCTCTCTCCCTATCCCTCTATCTCTCTCTCTCTCTCCTACCCTCTATCGCTCTCTCTCTCTCTCCTTATCCCTCTGTCTCTCTCTCTCTCTGTCTCCTCTGTCTGTGTCTTTAGCCACTGATCTGGTCAATTGTATTGCAGGTCATTTGTTTGATCGTGCATGTGAGAGAGAGCGAAAGAAAGGCAGGAGATTAAAAAGCGTAATTAGGGAAAACCCAGACTCGTTTAGACCCTCAGATTAAAAAAAAAGAAAATGATGATTTTTCTCTGTCTTTGTGTTGTGACCCGGTATGAAAGGCACCTGAGCGTGTGTTTGGTGACGGAGAGAACGCTTGCCCCCCCACAGCATGCGCCGGGTTTGGGAGTTCACGCTGGCCACACCCCCCACCCCTGGGAGGCCTGATTTACTGCAGACTGGGAGCTCGGAGGAGGCGGGCGGGGTGTTGTGTGTTGTGGGGGCGAGGGGGTGGGGGATAGCCCCCACAGGATCCTCCTTTGTCTTTAAACCCCCTCCATGAAAACGCTGACTCTTTAGAAAACACGTCTGCCCCCAGCCTTACCGCCGTCAACCCGCCAGCATTACTGAGCGTCAGCTCCTCCTCCTACCCCTCCCTCCCTCTCTCTCCATCCTTCTCTCTCTCTCTCCATCCCTGAATCCTTCCCTCTCTCTCATCCCTGTATCCTTCTCTATATCTCTCTCCATCCTTCTCTCTCTCTCATCCCTGTATCCTTCTCTGTATCTCTCTCCATCCTTCTCTCTCTCTCCCCCCATCCCTCTTCCTTCTTCCATCCCCAATCCGTCTCTCTCTCTATCCCTGTCCTTGCCTCCATCCCTCTGTTTCTCCCTTCATCCCTCTCTGGATGAAGAGAGACAGAGAGAGGAGTCTTCCCCCTTCTTCCTCTGTCTCTCTCAGCAGACATTTACACACTTTGGTGTTATTTTTAACACCTCATTTTTATTTAACTTCTAACGTCTGCAGACCAACCTCAAACAAATTTAGGGCGAAGCGGTGGTCGAGAGTTGATAAAGCTTATTTAATTATTCAATTGTTCCAGGCCCTGTGGCAATCCATTCATGGGACAATTAAGTGTTATAAATGCATTGGCATAAATGTTAAATAATAAGCGTGAGGTAAACTCAGGCTAATTGTTAAAGGGGCCCCTCCAGGAAACGGAGAACTTCCTGTACGTTCAGCGTTTTTGCAGCTTGCTGCAGCTGGAGCTTACCCCAAGACTGTCATTAATAACAGCCAAACAAGGGGGTTCTAGTTTCACTGTGCTTTTTTTATTTGGGGGGGGTAGATATGGACGTGCATAAAAATAGACATAAAGGGAAATAACGTCTCCATTTCTCCCTGTCCTGAGTGCTCAGAATAGCTTTTCTCCTCCGGTCTCTGTCCCGTCCGTGGCTTCCACACCTGCATCCAGCAGTAGTGTGGGTCCCAATGTGTCAGTGAGATGAACATTTCTTTTATCAATCATTTGAAGGACAATAAAGTTCCTTATTCAAAATTTTCTAGTGTATTATATTCGGTTGCACTGTATCACACACACACACACACACACACACACACACACACACACACACACACACACACACACACACACACACACACACACACACACACTGACAGAGAGCACCCTCTAACCTCACCTGGTCTAGTAACCATCTGGGCGAGTAGCTTTCCTCACCCCCCACCGCAGCCATTTTCTCCCTCAGGTATAATCGGAGTCTGTCGAGTGAATAGCCGCGAGGCTCGGCCTGGATGGAATTCAAATTAGATCGCACGTCAAGGACACTCCTATGAGTTCCTCCCGGTTCCGCTGAAGCCACCTGGCCTACCTGAACCAGCAGCACCTCAGAATCAGTGAGGGTCTTTTCTGACCTTCCTGCCTCGTTTTGTCTCTATTTTTTTGTACCCTTCGTTTACCCCCACCCCCACCCACCCAAACTGTCCTTTCCCAGTTCACTGCAACCTTGAGTGTCCCTGCCCCCCAGGTCTGTCCTTCCAAAAGCGGCCCTGAGCTAAATGTATCTCTCCAAAACCCACGGTGTGGCGAATGGTACACGCTGGTTATTTTGGTTCCAGCCCACCAGTTCACCTTTTAAATTGTTCCAATTATTTTATTATCGCTACATACTAAGGAGTCTGATGGCCTGCAGGCCCGTATTCTGAAATGTTTTTGGATGCACTGTGAAAGTAATTTTTCTTTTTTGCTATTGGACGGGTGGCTCCAAATCCACTCTCAAGTGGTTTTGCTCGGACGGTTTCAGACTCTCAGACACACCGCTGGCAGAGTTTCTTGAGGTGTCAATATTGCGGGAGTGTTTGGATCACTGTGCGGCTGTCCTTGGTGGTGTCGACCACTGCTTGTTGGGCAATTAAGAGTTTTTATCTATCACCTCAGGAAATAAACCCCTGAAGGCTACACTACAGGGACATGAGTGACCATACACACTCACACTACAGGGACATGAGTGACCATACACACTCACACTACAGGGACATGAGTGACCATACACTCACACTACAGGGACATGAGTGACCATACACACACATCACACACTACAGGGACATGACTGACCATACACACCATCACACACACTACAGGGACATGAGTGACCATACACACTCACACTACAGGGACATGAGTGACCATACACACTCACACTACAGGGACATGAGTGACCATACACACACACTCACACTACAGGGACATGACTGACCATACACACTCACACTACAGGGACATGAGTGACCACACACACTCACACTACAGGGACATGAGTGACCACACACACTCACACTACAGGGACATGAGTGACCACACACACTCACACTACAGGGACATGAGTGACCATACACACTCACACTACAGGGACATGAGTGACCACACACACTCACACTACAGGGACATGAGTGACCATACACACTCACACTACAGGAACATGAGTGGCTGTAAATCTTTGTTATCTTCTTGTTTGGTAGTTTAAGCAGGTAATTCCAGAGTGTCCATGGAGCAAATGATTTACAGATTTTTGTAAACAGCCTGGCCCACCAGGGTCATGGTGTTTGGTGGCTCTTTGGGCCCAGTGGCCATGTTGGGGCCCCATCACTGAGTGGGGTTCACAGGGCTGTCGCTACCCCCTCCCGTGTGACAGCGGGTGGCAGTGACACACAAAATGGAGGACGTGCTCAGTGTAATACATATGGTACAGTCTGTTATCGACCCACAATGCCCCTCAAGGTCACCATGACAATGTTGGGGGGAGGGGGCCATGGGGGTCAAAGGTCAGCATGTGGCAGCACAGCAGGAACAGACAATAAGAAAGAGTTTGAGCCAAAAAAGCAGAGAGAAAGAGAGGCTGTTTTTGCAGATTTAGGACGTATTCTGGAAATTCATTCATGTTTGTGTATAAGCAAACACACAAATCATAACTTTCCTGTATGTATTACATATATGTGTGTTACCACTGTTTCCTCTGTTGATATTATTTGCAACCTTTGCTGTGGCAAACACACCGTACGTCAGGCCAATGAAACACCTTGAAACTGAAATATTGAAATTGAGAGAGAAAGAGAGAAAAATATACGTGTCACGTATAACATAGTCATGTATATCCGAGTATATTGTGAGATGTTGTGCTTTTGCTTGTCTATGCTTTGGTAACACAAATGTATGTTTGACACGCTGACAAAGCCAGTTTAAATTAAGGATTTAGTTGAGAGGAAGAAAAATGGAGTGAACAAGAAAAAAAAAAACTTAGGAGGAGAAAAAGTGTGGGAGAAAGATGGAGAGAGAATGACAGGAGAAATTTAGCAACAGAGAGAGCGGAGGGAATTGGACAGAAAGCCAGAGAGAAACAGAGGGAGAGGCAGTGTGAATAACACAGAGATAGAGATAAGGGGACAAACAGAGAGAAAGAAACTAAGCCAGTAAGGAAATGCCATGGGCAGGCTGAGGGAGACATACTATATGGAGGTATACACTAGAGGGCGCTGTAGCAGGTGTTTGCGGTAGAGGGCGCTGTAGCAGGCGTTTGTTGTAGAGGGCGCTGTAGCAGGTGTTTGCTGTAGAGGGCGCTGTAGCAGGCGTTTGTTGTAGAGGGTGCTGTAGCAGGTGTTTGTTGTAGAGGGTGCTGTAGCAGGTGTTTGCTGTGGAGGGCGCTGTAGAAGGCGTTTGCTGTAGAGGGCACTGTAGCAGGTGTTTACTGCAGTGGGCGCTGTAGTAGGCGTTTGCTGTAGAGGGCACTGTAGAAGGCGTTTGCTGTGGAGGGCGCTGTAGATGGCGTTTGCTGTAGAGGGTGCTGTAGCAGGCGTTTACTGCAGAGGGCGCTGTAGCAGGTGTTTGCTGTGGAGGGCGCTGTAGAAGGCGTTTGTTGTAGAGGGCGCTGTAGCAGGTGTTTGCTGTAGAGGGTGCTGTAGCAGGTGTTTGCTGTGGAGGGTGCTGTAGCAGGTGTTTGCTGTAGAGGGTGCTGTAGAAGGTGTTTGCGGTAGAGGGTGCTGTAGCAGGTGTTTGCTGTAGAGGGCGCTGTAGCAGGTGTTTGCTGTAGAGGGTGCTGTAGCAGGTGTTTGCTGTAGAGGGTGCTGTAGCAGGCGTTTGCTGTAGAGGGCGCTGTAGCAGGTGTTTGCTGTAGAGGGTGCTGTAGCAGGCGTTTGCTGTAGAGGGCGCTGTAGCAGGTGTTTGCGGTAGAGGGTGCTGTAGCAGGTGTTTGCAGTACAGGGCGCTGTAGCAGGTGTTTACAGCAGTGGGCGCTGTAGAAGGCGTTTGCTGTGGAGGGTGCTGTAGCAGGCGTTTACTGCAGAGGGCGCTGTAGAAGGCGTTTGCTGTGGAGGGCGCTGTAGAAGGCGTTTGCTGTAGAGGGTGCTGTAGCAGGCGACTGCTGCAGAGGACGCTGTAGCAGGTGTTTGCTGTAGAGGGCGCTGTAGAGGGCACAGGCACCGCGGGGTGGGGGGGGGGGGTGTTCTGGGCCAGTGTGCCTCACAGAGGGAGGCAGGCCAGGCCTGTCTTATTGAGCTCAGCAGGGCAGATAGCATTTCAGGCCGGTAATGTCACTGTGACTTTGTGCCACCGTTATTGATGAAGGCTTTTTCACAGAACATAATCCCCCCATGCAGACCGGCATTCGGGATCTCTCTCCCTTTCTCTCTTATTTTACATCTCCCCTACTTTAAAAACGATCAATGGAAAGAATCTGCAGGAAAAAATGAAGGACAGGGAAAGGGGAAGAGACAACGTCCACATGCCCAAACAACCAACTCAGGCGAGGAGAAGCAACAGCGTTTCCACACGGGGCAGCTGCGTATATAGTTATGGAACTGAGCGCACTCAGAAGACTGCAGCTAATCCATTTGTCAAGGTGCTGGCCGTGGCAGTATAAATTAGGAGTTTTACAAACTCCATATTCAATAAGCATCAACACTGTGATTCAAAATCGCATCAGATAAGGCCCTCAAAAAAATCTGAGGAAAATGTTGTGCTTAATGTCAGAATATGCCGTATATACATGAAAAGTACTTATTTCCCCTTACGTAATGCATTGCATAACACATGTTAAAATTAGATCTCTTGTCAAATTGTGTTTGGCTGTTATTTCCAGCTGATTCAGAGATGTGGCACTGTTGCTGTGACCTTGGGCAGATTTCAGGTGTGCACGTTGGCGGTGAGTTGAGTGTGACCTCTCGGAGCTGAAGGTCTGCAGGTGAAACAGAGCAGACTGCTTTCTCTGCTCTGCTTACCTGTTCAGATACCTTCAATCACCAGAACACCAGAACTTCAATCAGCACTGAACATTTTTATGTGTGACTGAAGGGTGTGGAAGGTTGGTTTTCAGCCAATAATGGAAGCAAGTAGTAATAGAAAGGGTACGTGTGTGTGTGTGTGTGTGTGTGTGTGTGTGTGTGTGTGTGTGTGTATTATGTACCAGAAATAAGAGAGGGGAACTGTAATAGTCTAAACTATAAGGATGGTAACCCTGGTCCTGGGAACCACCTCATCCTGCTGGTGTTGCCTTCACCCTAAAATCAGCTGCCGGTTTAGACCCACGAACCCATGTGAAGTGCGCTCGCTCGCCGTGTATCTAACCATGAAATCGACCGATTTAGCCCCGAGTAACGATACAGACCAGAGCGTCCTGCGGCTCTCCAGGACTGGAGTCTGCCACACCTGGCCTGACACAGCGGCTGTCGCTCTTTCCCCCGTGTGGGCTGGCATCATGTCTCTGTAATTAATCGATCAACTGAAGCAGCTGATTACACCGTGGACCAAATTTGGGATTTCCCATGGCTGCTGTTGGTCGCTCTGTGAGTATAAGAGCGAATACGACTGATCAAACAGAAGGAGCTATTCGCTTCCGCCCCCCCCTCCTCACCAAAGAGACTACTGTGCTCCTTGAGGTGCACCAGAGGAAGATACAGCGTATGCATGAAGCTAAAGCCACAACAAAAAAGTCGAAAAGGATGTGCAAAAACACAAGATATTTCGATTCCATTTTTAGTTTTTGGTAACTACACTATGAAACAAAGAGCTTGAAATGAACGCTGGCAGTTAAAGTTGGAAGTTATCTGGGGTCTATTTAACAAACATTACAAAATGAAGCACAGGGATGGTGCTTGGATGGACATCCTCACCACGCACCGCTCAGCTGGCTTCTAAGGCCAGCTTATAAATACTTGGAACGTCTGACCAAATCCAGTCTCTGTGTTGCTATCTTCAGAAAAGCACACCATCTGCTGTGTGATCTGATGTGTTCAACCCTAAAATCTGCCAAAAGCTACATTATTGCTTGGCTCCGATTCGTACCTTCACAACAAAATAAATAAATAAATAAATGTGCAAAATAATGGATCCTGTGAGGTATACGCAGAGCACGGTGACGTGTTTGAACAGCGAGTTCCTGAGATGAGGCTGTTACATGCATTGAGTGATAGTTCACAGGAGCGAATGTAGAGCCCACTGGGGAACATACTAAAGGGCAGACAGCAAACCACCTGATCTAAGCAAAAGAAACATAAATAAATACATAAATACCCCAAACACTCTCGAAATGAATGCGTAAGTGCGCTGCAAAACATCTCGCCTTTCCCAAGGTCAGGGGAAGTTCATGCTCGAATTCAAACGCTCAATCGGTGATACAGTGATTCGTAAACATGCATTGATTTTTGGCACAAGCGGTCTGATTGGCCCCAAGGGTGGTTTTGATTGGCTAGGCTGGTGTATTGTCTCTGAATAGCCATTTCCAATTGGACGCCTGCCTGCACAAGATTATAATTGGTCAGACATGGCTGCTGACCATTTCTGTAATAGTAAAGAAAATCTCCGAAATGGAGACAGTGTTTTTGTTAGCGATTTAGACGACTGACACTCACACTTGAACTATGGTAGGGGGTTCAGAGTACATTAATAAATATTTAATGACTACACCTATCCACAAATCATTTATCAGCACACATATTTTCTAAAGTCAATCCTGGAAATATTTAGCTATATAAATGGACAATGTATAAGATGAGGGAGTAACCCAGATCAGGGTACATAAACATACAGGATTTAGGCGAAAGGTGGGAAGAGAGGCCTACTCGAAAAAAGAAAGAAAAAACCTTCCCAACGCCACATCAGAGCTCTGTCCGCTAGTCTCAGGCTGTTTTTGCCGCATTGCCGGAAATTGCAGGAAAACACCTGGAGAGCGGGCTGAGGTTCGCGAACGTTTGGGGTCCCGATCCACCCTTGGGCAGTTTGGGGAAATTGCTGTTAGCAATTTGGCCTGTGATGAGCATGTCGGGGTTTCTCTGGGTGTGCTTAGCGGGGGATGCTGCCATGTTCCACCTCTGCCTCACCAAACACAGCCGCTCGCTCTGTTCTGCCTCTCATCTGGGATAACGAGAACAAAAAAATAAAAATAAACCGGACTGTTCTGGCTCCAGAAACAGAAACACGGCTGCTTTTCCTATTTAGCGCAAAACACAAACCACTCATATTTGTGCATGTTTTTTTTTCTGGTTTTGTTATTTTGATCTGCCTGTTAGGATCATCGTCTTGTTGCATGTGACCACCATGAGCTGACCTTCAGCTCCCTTTAGTGACTGGTGATCGTCCTCACAAACACATCGACAGGAGCTTCTGGGAAGATATTGGCTAATTTGATTTCAGGCTAAGAAGGTATCCAGGCTGCTTAATACTCTGGTTGTGTGTGCGATTTTTTTTTTTTTTTTTGTTCATTTTTTTCCCATCTGAGCCTCATGGGGAGAAAGGATCGCGGCCATGGAAACATTATGCCCCCCATTAACAAAATTATTATAAGTTATGTTGCTGATTGAACCAAAAAGCCAATCAGCAATAGGTGTCATCATGATGTTTGTTAGGGGTGTATTTGTTTGATGGTAACAAACACAGCTGACAATAAGAGGATTTGGTTTGATCTGTATTAAGGGTCTGAAATGCGAAAATGGTGATGACGACTGTGAAACCATTTTGGATTCTCTTCTATATTGGTACGTACACCTCCCTGATTGTAAGCACCCCTGCACAGAGATGCTCGGTGTGGCTTGAATATAAACATTGGGTGGGGGGGCGAGTATCCGTCCTGCACCCTGACAGATTCTCCATTAGCGGTGAGGGTTGGGGGGGGTGGGGGCGTTGCCTCCAGCTGCCAGGAAAATGATGAGATCACTGAAGGTCCACTACACTTGGCGCGTGCCGAATTAGCCATCCAGCAACCGCGCAATGGCTCCGTCATTCAGCACCCTCCCCCCCCCCGTCCTCGCCGCAGCCGCACTCCCCCTCCCCCCACTCTCCCCCACTCCTCCCGGGTCGAGGACGGACTTATTATTCTGCTGCACATCCTCGGGTAGGATCAGAGACGGCCTCTCTGAGCCGCTGCCTTATGCTACGAGCGTGCGCGCGTGCGAGCGCGCCCAGGACCGGGGGGCCCTGGGAAATTAGGTTTGTTGATCCGATGAGAAGTGATCAGGAATTCAGAATCAGCAGCAGCCACAGCTGTCACCGACAGGCTAAAGTGCTGCTCCTGTCATGAATGCCGTCGCTAAACTGAGGGAGAGGAGACCCAGCAATACGAGGAACCAGCAAAATAAAGACTGCAAGGCAGCGAGTCTTTGTTCCAGATAGAGTCATTTCATTCCTCATGTTCCTGACTTGTTTATGCAATTCTGATTATTTAGGGCGAGATTCAAACAAACACACTTATCCTCTTTAAGGGGCTATCCATTTCAATCAAAGCACACTTCACATTACAGCATCATTTTTTTGAGTGTGTAATTTTTATAATAATCATTTTTTTGGAGAGAAACAAGCATGTTCTTTGGGATGTTTTTGGAGTAAAACAATAGACTAAAAACAAAACAAACAGCCCCCAGCAATGGCTGCTCTTACTGTGATTCCAAATTAACAAATGAACACACCAGCCCCATCCAGCCTCAACTAAAAACCCTCTGATCGAGTGCCTGGAAAATGTGCATCGATTTCTGGGATTGGCTCTCTGCAAGCTTATCGGTGCCCTCGAGTATCCGAGGGTGGATTTGGTTAGGAATTTCTGGGAATCTTCTGTGGAATACCAACATCAAAAACATTCCCTCCCTTGGGGAATAGCTGGCTGATATAATTTGTCTGATTACAGAGACACAGTTCCTGAATTCAAAGACAAAAAAATACATGCCGCTGTCTGTAGGTGACATTATTGGTGATATTAACGCTTCCATGCGAGCCTGATGAGAGATGAGCCGGTGTATTAACAGAGAGAGTACGCACAGACAAGATTAGCCTCAGGCTTCATATTCCACAGCTGTCATTTCTCTGAAAAATCCCCAAAAATTACAATTACCAGTTCACCCGCCTTCATTATTTTAAATTTATGTTGCTCGTTGGAGTTCGGACCATCAAGTTCAGATCTTGGAGGTCCGATCAATTTTATCCGGTTTCATTAGTGTACACACTTAAGTTCTTCATTATAGTGGAATCAGAAAGTGAAATGGAAACTCTAGTGTCTTGACTTGCCAGCGGCGAAACATTTCAGATTTTAGATGTCATGTTAGGATGGTAACAGGAACAAGAAAAGCTACGCTGCCATCTCGACAAGAAACAAAAGCAGTGACTTTTTGGATTTAATCATATTCAAGGTGCCGTTTTTGTGTGTGTGTGTTGTTATCCAGCTGTCCGACGGTCTGTGGAAGGCTCTGACGTGTGATGTCATAATGGGAAGGCAATAATGATAATGATAACATCATGATTCTTATATGCACACAAACACACACTACATACCGCACACACACACACATTCACAGCATTAAATCGACACTGATTTCATTGAGTCAGACACACACATACTCACACACAGACAAATTCAAATGACAATGATAACATTGGGTCTTACACACACAAACACGCACTACACACTGCACACACACAGACTCGTTCATACACATTCAAATGACAAAGATAACATGAGTCAGACAAATTCTCACTGTCAGACAACTCACACACACACAAATTCTAAAAACAATGATAACATTATGAATCAAACACACACAAACTCAAAATTCTGATAATAATAACATAACGAGCAAGACACACATCCACACACACATTCCAATGATAATGATAACATAAGGAGTGAGACACACACTCACACGCACACTCACACTCATAACATTGTGTGATTATGAGTCACACACACATTCGGGTGCATGTCACTTCAAATGGCTGTTTGAGCGCAGGGAGCCGGTGGGGGGGGGTGGGCCGGCCTTGAAACCTCAGTCACATCGCACCCGTAATGATGCACGGTGCACCCAGAGTTTAATGGGCGGTTTATCTCTCCCGGGGTTTGTACGTGACAAAACTGCTAAAACAAGGCATGGAAAAAGGATAAGCACCAAAAAAAAAAAACCCATTCCCATTCTCCCAGTTTAGTGTAAAAATCTCAAATGTTAGGAACAAACATAACAGCACAAATACACACGACTCATCCCGTCGTTGGACCAGATGGGGGAGGGATGGTGATCGAGCTTTGGCTCTGCAGGTTGTTGCTGCACGGGATTTTGAGGGGCAGACCAATGATTACAACCCCAAAAATAGCAAGACCCGCCCACCCTGTCAGAACTGAAGAGCAAGCTAAAACAAGGGAAAATGCTTAACTGTGCACCGACGAGACAGGGAAAAAAAAACTAGAGAACTGGTGAGCTAGGTGAGAGTGTATGCAGGGGCACTAAAGCACTTAACTCTCTCTCTCTCTCTCTTCCACAGAGCCCCCCCTCCCTTCCCCTCCCTCATCCGGAACCATGCAGTCCTTCCGAGAGCGGAGCGGTTTCCACGGTAACCAGCACTGCTACCAGCAGGACCCCCCCCAGCCTGAGTCGTCGCGTCTGGAGGGGTACAGGCATCACCACAGCAGCGGCAGCAGTGACCTCAGTGGGCGGGGCTATGAGGCGCCACACCCCCTTACTGCCACGCCGGGGTCAAAAGACTGTTATGGCCTCCAGGCCTACCAAGGGTATGCCGGCGACTCGACTGCCCCACCCAAGAAGCAGTACAAGGAGGGCAAAGTTTCAGTTACAGCCCAGCAGCAGCACCTGCAGGCTGGCTACGCCAATCACAGCCATGGCCTGGGTCCCTCCTACCCGCCCCAGTACCTGAATGAGGCTCATTTGCAGCAGAAGTGGGCAGAGTCCTCCCCACACCTGCCCCCCAACTATGACCGGGACTCAGCGGGGACAGTCGGGGCTGGTGGAGCTGGGGGACTGCAGTATATGGAGCCGAACATGCTGGCTGTCTCCCAGGCCCAGTGCACCCACCCTGGCCAGCAGCCTGGCCCAACCCTGGCCTACGGGGGCCACCATCACCACCAGCAGCCCCAGCGGCAGCATCCACCTCGTGATGCCTCACCGGCACCCTCTATCCACAGCCAGGGGCGCCTGCACTTCCCCCAGCAACCCCAGGCCCTCCCACCCAGCGCCCAGGCCTATATGGAGAAGTGTGGCCCGCTAGCCCACTGTTACAAGAGCTATGGCGTGGGCGTACCCCCCTCCATCGCCCAGTATGGCAGGCAACTGGGAACCAGCAGTAGTGCCAGCACCAGTAGTAGTGGTGGGGGACTTAAACCCACTCCCTACCGTTCCCAGAATAGTTACGTCTACCCCCAGCCCCCGTCAAGAGGCGGGTATGAGCAGCTGCCAGCGCAGCCAGGGATGCCCCCAGCTCAGGATAGCCTGCCGAAGTACCAGCACTTCGCTCAGCCCCAGCAGAGCTACTGCCTGGCAGATATCTCCGTGAGGTCCCCTGAGCAGTACTACCAGAACTGCAGCCCTAGCTCTGGCCACTCCCCCGCCAGGTCTATGGGGAGGTCCCCCTCATATAGCTCCACCCCTTCCCCACTGATGGTCGGCTCCGAGACATTTCAGTACAGCCAGCAGACCCCTATTGTCTCTGGAGGTCCCGCCCCTTCCTCATCCTCTTCCTCTTCTTCCTCCTCTGCCCCTGGTGGCCTCCAGGACCAGGCCCTGCTGATGCCCTCACACTCACACTCGGCCCAGAACGTGGGCCACCAGACCCCCAGTTACACCAGCGCCTCGGCCTCTGCCTCTGCCTCCAAGGAGCGCTTCCCCGAAAAGCTGCTCTCCAACCCCAGCCTGTGGAGCTTGAACGCACTGACCTCCCAGGTGGAGAGCATCTCCAACAATGTCCAGCAGCTGCTGCTCTCCGAGGCCCTGGTGGGCGGCAGGAAAGCCAGCAGGCGGGGTGGCGCCAAGAAGGGGGAGGACTTTAAGGGCCAAGCCCGGATGCAAGATGATGCCCCCGGCTCAGATACCCAGAGCAGAGGGTCGGTCCTGGAGGCTTACGGAGCTCCCCAGCCGATCCCCAGTGGTGAGCTCCAGGAGGCAGGATACTCCAGCAGCTCCGATGAGCAGCTGGAGAGGAATTACTACTACTGCAGCAGCAGCCAGAGCAGAAGCCCAGTGGCGCAGCAGGCCCCCGTCGGGTCCCAGCACGCCCTGGACAACGTGTCCTCCTGCTCCCTGACTTCTCCAGATGATGCATCGACCAAGTCGGAGGATTCAACCAGTGGACCACAGGGTGGGGATGGCAGGGGCTCGGTGGCTGGGCTTCAGGGCTCTATTTGTGGGGAAAACCTCAACTTCACCCCAGGGGTTCATACTGCACAGGCTGGGGACAATGGGAATGGTGGCACTCAAGTGAAGAGCACCGGAGTGGAAGGGCATTCCCCGGCAGGAGGCACCATCATGCCCAGCCCCTCACGACCTCCAGCAGGGCTCCCAGCCAGACATGCAAGGCCTAAGTGCGTCGCTGAAGGGCAATTATGTGGAGACCACTTGGTCTCTAATGGAGGGTAAAGAGGTTGCGAAGGAGAGGGCAAGTGTCGCCTGTGACAGTATGTCCAAGGTTTCTGAGGGAACCAGTCAGCAGCAGCATCAAGGGAGCTGGCCGGAGGATGAGAAATGTCCAGCCCTGTCCAACAAGGTGGACAAAGTTCTGATGGGAAAAGGTTTCCCGGATGACCTGGAGGAGAACATTTACCGTGAGCTACAGAGCCACTACTTCCCCAGTGAGCGGGAGCTGGGCGAAAAAGCCAGTCAATCCTCCAGCTACGGCTGTGACAAGGAGACACAACCTGCCATGAAACTGGAAACGTACAAATCAGAGTTACCTACAGACTATGACGCCCTCGGGAAGGCAGAACCTTTCATCTGGAGGAATGACTCAGAGCAGGAGGGTCGATGTGTGTCTGTGAAATCAGAGGATCCAGCTCAATGTCCACAGTACAGCTCTGGGGTTCAGCGCTTTGAGGAGAAGTTGCAGGAGGACAGGAAGCAGGAGGTGCTGGAAGAGTGCCACCCTACCCCCCTTGGCTCAACTGTCGAGGAAAGGCAGGAGAGTGGGGGCCTCCCATCCACCGAGAATGCCGCTGACTCACCGTCACAGTCACATGACACAGCAGAAATCCGCTGTCCTATTGAGGAGCAGAGAGACGAGGCCTTTACCAGCACCGATGCTGAGGGCACAGAGCTAATAGTTGCAGAGAGGAAGCCCATGGTGCGGGATACTACAACCCCATCGTGTCCCACGGAAACATTCTACCCCTTACAGAGTGAACAGGCTGCTCCTCCATCCCAGGCAAGGGGTCACATTGACCGGCGTGATGCAGAGGTGCTGGAGCCCGACTCCCCCCAGCTCCCTGGAAAGTCTGTCCTGCACCCTGCCCCATCCTGGGCTGACACTCCTCCATCTCCAAAGAAAGGCGATGATGACATTGAACCAGGGATAAGCTGCCCCAGCGCCGTGATGCCCTCACCCTCTGCTAAATCCGAGCCCGTGGCCCCATCCGTCGATCTCGGGGCCCTCCACAGGAAACATGCGCGAGGCAGGAGGGGCCGCCTGGCAGACCACCGAACATGGGAAACAGGGTCAGAGGGCTCCCCGGCACGGATGACAAAGGGGTACCCCCAGGTATCACGTCCAGCAAAAGCACACTCCTCCCAGATGAGACTGGCATTGACTGCAAGGACATCTCTAGCCAGACACCCAAGCTTTCACCTGTGGATGGATTCCCCTCCAGGATGCGAACACGATCTTTAGCTGCTCAGGTTGTGCCCAAGGCCTGTGCCCCGCTGAAGAGGAGTCCAGGCCCAAAGCCCTCCGGAGGGTGTCCTGCCTCTGACCCCCTGACACATCCCAGGGGACTGCTTTCCAAAATCAAGTGGATGAAACAGAGGGGACTCGTACAAGGTTCCCTGGGCTACATGAAGGGTAAGAGGGCATCAGGAGTGGGTGGTCAACTGGATGAAACCCATGACTCACTCTCCTCTTCCAACACCACTTCCTGAGAAAGACCAGAAGTCCATGGTGCTCAGATCCAGGAAACAAATAGAAGAGACACCAGAAAAGGAGAAAGAGAAGAAGAGGGGACCGAAGATGAAAGAAATAAAGAAGCAGAAAGCGGCATCTCTGAAAGAGCAGGACAGTGCGGTTCAAAAGTCTAACCTCAACACGACCCTCCAGAAAGGGGCTTACAAATCGACAGTAAGCAAAGTAGAAGAGAAGGTCATACCCATAATGAAAAAGAGAAAATCCAGCTTCCAATCTTCAGTGCCCTTGAAAAAACAGAAGGGGGTAAAAACCAGCAAATTGGTGACTCATGAATCTCCTGCAGTGACTCAAGGGGTGAGGGGTCCCAAGAGGAAGCAGAAACGTGGCGAGCATTTGAAAGTTACCTCTCTCACCAAAGATCCTTCCCTCTCAACCAGTGACGTGGCTGACCATTCCAGTATACCCACTCAGTGTCCCACAAAAACAAAGTATCTTCCACCAAGAAAAGGCCGAGGTTTGAAGTATGAAGCCATGGTTCAAAAGATTGCATCGCCAGGGTTAAAGAAACAGGCTCAAAATCCCCAAGCTGAAGATATGGTACAGGGGGATCTGGTCCCAAAGACCACCAGCACCATCCCCACGCCCAACACCAACGCCAACACTGTGCTGCAGGATACGGAAGAGAAAGAGAAAGCAAAACCTACTGAAGTGAAAACGGAGGAAGGAGAAGACTCACAGAATGTTGTTGTGGGAATGGAAAGTGAGATAGGCACCAAGGCCACCATCACTGGGAGGAGGAGGGGTAGGCCATCGGAGACCCTGGATCAGCCTAAGCCAATTATCGAAACAGCGCCGGAGGCCACAAGCCTCATCATAAACACACCACGACTAGCTAAACAGAGAGCAATCAAGAACAACCGAGAGATGCACATGAAGCAGAGGAGAAAGAGGCGGAAAGCCCCTGCCACTGCTGAGGAGGCGACGCCCTCTGCCCCTGAGCTGCCCCCAGACTCCACCCCTCCCACTGCGTCCGCCCTACCCACGGTCACCACTCAACCTCAGCCATCGCTGGATGGCGTGCCAACCAGCTCTACTGCTAGCGTCTGTAAGAGGGGAAGACCCCCACGGCTACCCCCTGGGAAAAGGGGACGCGGAAAAGGAGTCGGAAAACAGAGCAGCAAAAAAGCAGCTACCACCGCCTTGATAACGGGGCCAAAAAAGAAACGAAACAGGGAGATCACAAATAATAGCACTGTTGAAACTTCGAAAAAGATACACAAGCTCAAAGCAAGGCACAGAAAACAACGTGCTGATCACGTCACCATCACGGCCATGGAAGAGAAAAAGGAGGAGGAAAAACGCCCAGATGTTCCCTTGAAACACAAACTCCAAGAGCCGGAGAGGAACGCGGAAAGCGACAGGCGCTCCTTCAGGCCGTACGTGCGGATCAACAGCTCGGACGACTTACTGCCCCACTGCATCATAATAAACCGGCCAGAGGAAGACCAGCTCCTGCACCGGGCGAGGAGGCTGAAGAAGATGCGCCTCAGCAAAGCAAAAAACCCTTCCGTCATCACCAAGGCAGCAATGGCAACCTCATCAGCCATGCTCGAGGGCCCCTTGGTCAACTCCAGTCTGTCAGGCAGGTGCCTGACCTGCTGCTGTGTGGAAAACCAGCCAACTACAGGGGGCTGGGGGACTTGTGTGGGCCTTACTATCCCGAGGGCAGCATACCCAGGAAGGCCCTGGCGTTTGGGCCCAAGCTGGAGTGCAGAGAGGAAGGGGAGAGGGCTGAAGAGCCAGGGGAGGCTCTGAGCACCGACAAGCCCCTGAAGAGTGACGCCATCCCCAAAGGCCCAGGCCGGCGGGGGCGCGGTGGGGGACCTGGGAGGCCCAGGAGAGGGGTCAGGGTAGAGAGGACACCAGCGGAGGGCACAGCGAGGCGACCTAGTTTCCGGGAGCAGTACAAGAGGATGCGGCTTCGCCTGCTTTGTGGGGGGCAGGGGGCCCCGGCGATGGAGGGGTGCGGGGTTTGGAGTGGGCCAGGGCGGGGTTCCGGAGGCTGCAGCTGGAGGCGGAGTCTAAGGAACACTGGGCCCACGAGGCATGCGCCATCTGGACCAACGGTGTCATCCTGATCGCTGGGAAGCTGTACGGCCTGACAGAGGCCATACATGCTGCCGCCCACACGGTAAGAATGCACTCTGTAACCGTGGTGATCAGACACTGCTCCACCACACTATAAATCAGACCGACTTATTGTTGCAGCATGCTGATTCTGGAAAAGTATGCATTCATTATAACTACCATAAACACACAAATATACATGTATATTTCTGAAATTAACAGACACATAAATGCAAGCCTACAATGTTTAATTACGTTTTTACATACTGAAAATGTAGCATTTTGCCTATTTACCAATGCTAGTGGAGCTGATATATTTTCAGTTTCTCACACATTTTAGCTCATAACAAATACCCTCCTTACACTGGCTTTGGTATGAATTATTTTTAATATGTGGGAGACCAACTACCATTTAAGTTGATAACTTATCATGGTGATTGTTAGGGAGCCTGTGCAGTGCAGAAACACGTTCTGATTGGTTGTAAGAGTTTAATTATAAAACTCTGATTGGCTGTAAAGTTGTATCAGATTGTAAGCTTCTGATTAGCTGTTAGAGTGTTCTCCTCAGGTTCTGACTGCATGAAAGTCATTTCTCTCTTAACACACAGCTACAGGCTCTGATTGGCCACAAGAGCCTGCTGTAAGGGTCTTCCCTCTCTTATCAGACAACGAGATGCTCTTAATGATACAGAGGGCTGGCTGTCAGGTTGTGATTGGGTGTACGGCTCTGGCTATCATGTGGTGATTGGCTGTGGGTCTGACTGTGATGTCCTGATTGGACAGGCTGTAAGAGTCTCTGCTCTCTCTGATCCACAGCAATGCTCGGCCTGCCAGGCTGTGGGGGCCTCCATCAGCTGCAGCAGGGAAGGGTGCTCTCAGATATTCCACTTCGTCTGTGCCAAAGACACGGGTACGAGCACTGAGCACAACTACCTCAGAGTCACTGTGTGTGAGCGTGCATGTGCAAACACGTCTCTGTTTGTGTGTGTGTGTGTTTGTGTGTGTAAATATATATGCACCGCTCTCCAAAGTGTTTGGGAACAAAGACACATTTCTTATGATTTGGGGACCAGCTGATGTTTCTTCTTTATTGCTGCTCCAAGCAGTCTGGCCTCTTTCTCTGGCAATTTTTCTCTCAGCCTCATACGGCTTTCAGTGGCACAACTCTGGTCCTCATCTAATAAAAAACAAACACGAATAACAGACTCCAAATCAAAAGTCTAGAATTAGGACTAGATACTGAGAGCTTCCTCATACCCACACTAAGGAAGCAGCTGAACACACCTGACCAATCAGAAACACTTTTGTACCAAACATTATGGTGCCCTGCCATGGAGGTCTGTGGTCTGTGTGTGAAAACTGCTGTAATTTCTACATGCCGAAACCAAAAGATATTAAAATACCATTAAACCTGACAATGTGATAACAAATCTAAAATATTGCAGCACACAGCCAAATAAATACATGCGTCTTTGTTCCAAACGTGATGGAGGGCACTGAATGTGTGCATCTCCAGTAGAGAGTAGCACCTAACAGTGAAGCTAATGCCCTTTGTCTACTCTGCTGATGGACCTTTGGTCCATTATCCAGAAAAACTGCACTATGCAGCTAGAACTGTGTCTAAATAGTTTCAGTGACCTCTAAAAATAGACCTGTTAAAAATAGCATCTGAAAAAATTACACAAGGAGAGTTAGTGCCTGGGTCCAGTTTCCAGGATCACACACACAGCCCATTTTGCCTCTGTAAATATTTTTACCCAAATCTCCATTTTCACACCCTCTTTTTTTATTAAACAGGTTGTTTGTTGCAAGAAGACAACTTTTCATTGAAATGTACAAAACACAAGGTAAGGGTGATTTACCATTTTCTAGAACTTCCTCAATCTTCCACAGCACTACACAAACCATCTAAAAACTAGGTATCTAAGCACCAGGACTGGAGTTAAACCTGCAGATACCGTGGCCCTCCAGGACACTCACACACACACACACACACACACACACACACACACACACACAGTCACACACACACACACACACACACACACACACACACACACACACACACACACACACACACACACACACACACACACACACAAATGCAACAAATACACCCATGCATATATACATACACATGGACACACACATGCGCGCACAGCTGTTTCCACACTGGGGAGTGAGATCAAAGCAAGTCACATGACACGGAGCAGAACGCTTACACAGAACACAGCAGTCTGGCCCACAGCACCAAGCTGTGAGCACACTCAGCCTGCAGGGTGACCTCACCACACTCCTTACTCGGTTTTTATTTTCTGCATAAACTCAATTCACACCTTTTACAAAAACACATTTTTTTGTTTGAAGAGGACGGTGCTGTCAGATGTTTTGCCAAAAATCAATAAAAAAAAAAATTAAGGGATCACGTCTGTTAGCTGTGTGACAGGGATCTGGCCCTGCCCCAGCCGCTCTGATAAAGCCCAAATTCCACCCAGGAGCCTGAAGGTGATGCAGCTCTCCGTCAGCGCACTCTTACTGTCTCTGGCAGTTCCGCTCCTCTGCCTTTTACAGAGAAAAAAACAAACTCCACGGCGGATTTAAAGCTCTGCTGCGCCACCCTGTGGTCAGCTCATGGCGCTGCATCGAGGGAGGATTTCATCGAGTGGAGGGGTTTTATGTTCATGGCCTCTGATCTATGGATATAGACACTCTGGTCTCTTTGGCTGCATAATGTTTTCTTTGCCAGTGGGTCCTTGCATTGACATCCCATCAGGCTGTAGACACAAACATCTTCAAGAGGACATTCACCCCCTCAAAAATGGCCAAGCAGAGCTGAGGAAAAGGGTACATTCACACACATACAGAGACTCCCACTGCTGATTTTGAGATGAAAATAAAAAACCCTGTTGCTGGGTAGCCCCCCGAGATAAGGACCAAAGGAACAGGGTGTACTGTGCAAACTGGTATCTTAGCGTACGGCATACCTGTTGTCCTGATTAATGTATTCCACCTGTATAGTGTGTACCAAACAGCTGATGGAGTTTGTGTTGCCTGCTTCATCTGTGCCTGGGTGTCTGTACCTTCCTTATGTCTCCCTCATTTGCACTCTTCTCTGTTTGTCTTACAGGATGTGTAGGGGAAAAAAACAGCCTTGTGACTAACTCCTATGCAGCGTAACAAAGGACATAATGCTACACACCTGTGCTGAACAAATCCGCCCGGATTACGCAGCTCGACCGAAAACACGCCACGCTCCGTGCGCTTCCGCGCCAGCAGCTGCAGAAATACTGATATCGCTACCGGATTTTCAGCGAGGGCACTCTGGCGCGGTCTGCTGAGAACGGTTTCCTGCCTCAAAAGAAGAGGAGCAGCGAAAGAAGACAAGACGATAGCGATATAGGGGTTTATCGCCAGTTGTTCTCAAATCCGAATGTCCCCTTTGACACGGGGAAAGGGGGGTGGGGGTCAATCCCTTTTTTATCTAGTCTTACCAGAGACGATTACACAAATACAGCACTACCGGACCTAGGTTAAATACTTCAATTCTTCAGACTCCTGCAAAATCCCTGCAGGTTGCTCGCTATTTTAAAATAAGGAAAAATAAGCATCTATTTTCTCCAAGATACTGAATAACATTCTTTCATATTATTGTATGAATTGTTAAAAAAAAAATTCTTAATGATCTGCAGACATGTTTTCAGATTTTACAAATAAGTATTTCAAATATGTTTCTGGCCAAGGCCTGAACACCATAATCCCTCAAAAACGAGTTAGCAGGTATCAGTATTTTAGCATCGCTTTCCTCAGACGCGCTCAGATACGAGATGTCAAAAATCAGTACTTACTGGATGTATTTTCAATGTACGCGTGTGTGTTAACATTTACATGGCGTGCTGGAGAGGAGTAAATATTCTGATATTTAAAAAAAGGTATTTTACTATAAATGCTCTTCCAACATGTATTTTGATGTGCATTCAAAAGTGTATGACACAAACGACTCAATGTCAGTATTCATCTCAGCGTAAATATTACTGATCTGTTGCGTTTTAATCACAGTCCAGCTACCAATTTTTAGTTCCCGTAATATCCCAGAATGACAAACTTCCACCCGAGACTCTTAGAGGAAGACTTTCGTAATACCGTTACCTCACAGCCAAACGGGAACTGAACCGGAATCATCCACAATGTTCTGGCAGTGTTTTATGTTGGGATGCCAATCAGCAGTGACGGTAAACTTTCCAAATCCTCACAGTGGCTCCAGATTTAGTGTTCTCGGACCTCTCGTCTGTGCTGTTTTGGAAGAAAAAAATAACATGCGCTAAAACAGGAGGATGGTAGCCAACGTTAACTAAACACCAGGAACATACACTTACTTTTTCACTCCGTTTACCATGAGAAAGTTCACTCATTTAAAATTATTCAAAAGTAACCGTTAATAGTGAGCATATTTCACCTTGGGCGTCCACCTTCTTGAGCCAGAGACGATCTAACTGCTGCCAGATTATTTGTGGTTGAGCAGATTTCTGGCAAAAAAGAAGTTTAGTTTATGCACATTTCTTTGACGTTGATGTCATTTTGCGCCACCAAACACTGTCGTGAGCTTCATGGCGCACACATCCCTTCAGGGCTGGGGCTGTAGGCAGGGCAGATTAAAACAACCACACACCTTCACAAACCTTCCTTACACTGCGGATCACCTTCGTTTTTTTTAGGGCGCAAACTGATGACGTAGCCTGCTTGTTTTATTGCACCCACCTCAGTTTAGGTAACATTCATATCAGTGACCGTTAGAGTCAAGAGTTAGAAATCTCACCCAATGACCCTTACAATTCTCAGCTCTGATCCTCATTATTTAATGGTGTATATAAGTATTTGATGCTGTTTAAATGTAAGATGTGTTGTACTTAAACAATTGTGTATAGTATTTCTTAGAGATGTTTATTTTCTATAAAGTAAATGTTATTGCCTATAAAAAAATGTTATTAAACGAATGAATTAAAGTGTTTTTGGGGGGGATTGTTGCTTGTCCAGATTGGGATCATGAATTTATACCAATTATTTATATAAAAAAAATTAATGCATGTTGAGTGTTTGTAATGCAAATATCAATTTATGCAAAGGAAGCAATTCTCCGGAGTTCTTGGGATGGGTAAATTATAGGCCCTTGTGAAATTATTTGTCTGCCAATGAGAAGCTTCTGCACAAGGTCACATGACAGCACATTAGCACTAAGGGCATCTTACCTTCAACAACATGCGCAGCCAGCAGACTCACTCAGGAGTCCAGTTGCATTGTCTTGCGTTGCTTATGGAGAGCAAAACTTCAGAGATACGAACAAATCAAGCGCAAACTTGTTTGTAACTATGAGGTGTTCACAACTTTTAAAACAGCTTAATTCTGCTTATACAGAATTCTTAATAGACACCTCATAATTTTCTTAATTCATATTTACAACCATTTGTAATAATTTGAATCCTGTATTGAATGTAAATTGTTGCATAACCTCTGTGTAACGGTCATTTTGGTCGAATAACGGGGCGTAGCCAATCCTGAGCCTGGGGAGCTGAAGAGCGTGGCTGGTTTCTGATTTCATATGAAAATTAGTAATCAATTCATTAGTAATAATCCAGTTTTTTAGTAAATACAGTAAATACCCAGATGCAAGTGCTATAAAACCCGAACTGAGACAAAAAAATACAGCACTGAATAACGCAAACGTTTGGATTTGCCCACATTTAGCGCTCTTGTCCAGAGCTATTTCAAAAAGAGCGCGCAACGGGCTTGGACAACAGGCAGAGATGATAACAGTTGTCAGTGCAACAACCGACTATAATAGTTATCACAACAACCTACAGAATATCATTCAGTGCTTTTAGTAGGTGCCAGTATCGGTGTGAGGGCAGATCAGACTTTGGGTAGGTAACTGAGTGTGTAGTGAGATGTTTGGGGATGGGCTCTGAGCTCTGGGCTAGATGGGATGGAATGCAGTTTTACTCAGAGGTGTTTTCAGCTTTCAGTTTGGTAAAGATGGGGAAAGATTACATGGCATTAAACATTCTGGAAATACCATGACAGGAAAGTTTGGCTTGTTACAAAATTTTCTTTTATTTACATTCTCAAAATAAATCAACAGGCAAAGAAAAAACAGTCAGAGGAAACATACCGGTTTGAAAACAAACAATATTCTGCCTTCCTGTGACACAAACAATACTAACGACACATTTCAAAATGAGACTGGGAGAGGGGCTTGGTGATTCTTTCTTTTGTGTCCTCGTTTTATAAAAATATGTTTGTTGAACCAGTTCTAAAAGTAAAATCTACAACAGAAACAAGAATTCAGAACAAGGAAGATTCGGAACAGAAGACTCCCAACTGTGCACTTTTCCCAGGCAAAAACTATTCCGTCCGAACCACAGATAAGCCAAGTAAAGGACATGGGTTTAACACAGGGACTACGTGTGTCCTCAACGGCTGTAGCTGAATACATCCCTGCACCCAGAAGCTTCCCCATATTTCTGTTACAGGGTTCCAAAAAATCTCCTTGGTTGTGGTTCTGATTTGGCTGAGGCGAATTTGTCCTACCAGATTAAAATTTTTCTCGAGCAAGTGCAAGGACGAAAGCATGTTTTAGGTTATTCTACCCCCCTCTAGTGGTATTTAGCAGTAATGACTCTTTGATTAAACTACCGGCAGTCGGTGAGTGATGTCATAATTGGCCACACGGTCATTTTAATACATTAAAGATGGCCGACTTGTTCCGGTTCCGAATGAACACAAGTAGCATTAGCACAACATTTCTGAAAATCTGCTGCTCTGCTGTAGCGTTTTACAAGTTACAAGAACAATATTTACTTGGGCAGAATGAAAAAAAAAATAAAAAGACATCGAAAACTGTGCCTCTGCATACATTGGCATGTTCTATAAATTAAATACTGTCAATTAACCACCTTGATCTAATAGAAATTACACAGGTGGGGTATAATAGAAATTGAAACCGTCTCCCCGTCTGAAAACAGTTACTGGTTTCTAAGTGAAACTTGTCTTTTCCTCCCAGCAAACACCTGGAGCACATGCCACATTCCAACACAAGACCTCAGGAAACAAAAAATATATGTCACTCTACAATTGAGAAAAACACTGAATCTGAAAAAAATAAGACAAATTATAAATACACGTTTTCTGAAATATTCACAAAGAAAACTTATCAAACTATCAGAGAGTAACCTCATGAAGCCTTTTTGTTTTTTTCTTTTCAATTCATTTGTCAAAAAGTTCAGCCCAGCTAGGGTAGTGCAGAAAAAGATCTGTACAACATGATTTTTTAAAAAGGAGCCTCCCTGCTCCCAGAACAGCCCCCACCATGTACGGCGGTAGGACAGACGAAGACGGAAAGATCGACAGAGATCGACTACAAGCGCTAAATTCAAACAATTTTTCTCAGATCAAAAGGTTGGGGTTTTACCAAAAAAAGGAAAAATGCACGTTCAGGCATTCCTCACCAGCACCTCCCTGTGGCCACAACCCATCACTGCAGTGCATTAAAAAAATAATCAACCAATTTTAATCAAGGGAATATAAATAAAATAAATAGCAACTGAAATGCAAAAACACTAAAAGACAAAAAAACATCCAGGTCCGATTATGGAAAATTGTTTCCCTCCCCCTGTAAACCATTTCAGCCCAACCAACACTGCTTATGAAAAAAGTTAATAGAATCATTTTTAAAAACGCAGTGGGACTAATGGTTTGCTTCGGGTGGCAAAGACTGGCTGTAAGTAAGCTAAGCCTGCTGGGGCCTGCAGGCCATTCAGACTGAGGCTAAAGGAAGGAAAGATGGAGGGAGGGATGGAGACTGGAGAGATGGAGGGAGGGATGGAGACTGCAGCAGAAGACTTGGGGCCTATCTCACAGATGGGTGGGTGTGATCTCATTCCGCTCGTCTGTGCAGTCCGCTGCAAGGATCAGAGGGCTGCTTGGGACCGGACACCTCACCTGTGTGTGTGTGTGTGTGTTTGTCTAGGTGGTGTGTGTGTGTATGTGTCTGCAGGTGGAGGTGTGTGTGTGGCAATAGGTGGAGGTGTGTAGGTGTGTGTGTGTGAATCTGTAGGTGGAGGTGTGTATGTGGCACTAGTTGGAGATGTGTAGGTGTGTGTTTATGTATCTGTAAGAGAAGGTATGACTTTGGCTCTATGTGGAGGTGTGTGTGTGTATGCATCTGCAGGTGGAGATGTGTGTGTGGCTCTAGGTGGAGGTGTGTAGGTGTGTGTGTATGTATCTGTGGGTGGAGGTGACGGTGGCTCTAGGTGGGGGTGTGTGTGCATGTATCTGCAGGTGGAGGTGTGTGTGCATGTATCTCTGGGTGGAGTGTGTGTGTGTGTATGTATCTGTGGGTGGAGGTGTGTGTGGCTCTAGGTGGGAGTGTGTGTGTATGTATCTGTGGGTGGAGGTGTGCCTGTGGCTCTAGGTGGGGGTGTGTGTGTATGTATCTTTAGGTGGAGGTGACGGTGGTGCCACTGCCCAGTTTGATGATCATCTGCTGGCAGTCGTGGAGGCTGCGTTTGTCTCCCAGCTTCTCCAGCGTACGCGCTGCGTCTGCCAGCATGCCCACGCGCTGCCCCGGCGCCGACAGGAATGAGGGGGGCAGGTACCGGCACGCCAACATGACCGCCTCAGCCTGCTCCCTCTGCCCCGGTCTCGTGTCACTCTCCTCTGCAGAGAGAGAGAGAGAGAGCTTAGTGCGCGCACACACACACTCTCACACACACACACACACACACACACACACACACACACACTCACTCTCAAACACATCACACACACACACACACACACACACACACACTGCTGTACCTGTCTTGGCTCCAGGTGTGGTGCGGCGCCGGAGGGTTCGGTCCAGTAGCTGGTGTGTGCGTGTGGGACTGGCCCCCGCCATCAGCCGAGCCGTGGCCTCATGCAGGAACAGCTGCAGAAAGAGGAGCACAGAGAGTCAGCACAACCGACGGCCATCTTACAGAGACACAGGAAATCAGCACAACCGAGGACCGTTTTACAGAGACACAGAGAATCAGGACAACCGAGGACCGTTTTACAGAGACACAGAGAATCAGGACAACCGAGGACCGTCTTACAGAGACACAGAGAGTCAGCACAACCGAGGACCAGTTTACAGAGACACAGAGAGTCAGGACAACCGAGGACCGTTTGAGAATCAGCACAACCGAGGACCATCTTACAGAGACACAGAGAGTCAGGACAACCGAGGACCGTCTTACAGAGACACAGAGAGTCAGGACAACCGAGGACCGTCTTACAGAGACACAGAGAGTCAAGACAACCGAGGACCGTCTTACAGAGACACAGAGAGTCAAGACAACCGAGGACCGTCTTACAGAGACACAGAGAGTCAAGACAACCGAGGACCGTCTTACAGAGACACAGAGAGTCAAGACAACCGAGGACCGTCTTACAGAGACACAGAGAATCAGCACAACCGAGGACCATCTTACAGAGACACAGAGAGTCAGGACAACCGAGGACCGTCTTACAGAGACACAGAGAATCAGCACAACCGAGGACCATCTTACAGAGACACAGAGAGTCAGGACAACCGAGGACCGTTTAACAGAGACACAGAGTCAGGACAACCGAGGACCGTTTTACAGAGACACAGAGAATCAGGACAACCGAGGACCGTTTTACAGAGACACAGAGAATCAGCACGCATAATGACATTTTAACAGATATTAGAAGAGTGCAAGCGTGTGTCTCCCTCCCCCCACTCACCCGGCGCATGGCAGGGCGGAAACTCTGCGCCAGCTTCCGGAGCGAACTCAGGTCCTGCTGGAAGCCATGCAGTTCGGTGGGCGTGGCCTGCAGGGTCCCGCCCGGCCCCAAGGTCTGCTGCTGCCGCCACACGCTGGTGCGCGTCACAAGGAGAAGGTCACACAGCAGCAGCTGCACCACCTAAGCAAAGGAGAAATGGGGTCAAAGGTCACGAAACAGCAGGATCAAAGGTCACACACCTGCAGCTGCACCATCTGGGCGAAGTAGACAGCAGTGTGCGTGTGTGTTGTGCTGCAGCATTAAGTGTGTGGGTGCTGCAGTAGTAAGTCAGTGTGTGTGTGGGGCACTGCAGTAGTAAGTAGCCAGGCTCTGTGCTGCACTGCAGAAACATTGCACTCAGTGCAGACACATGCAATGCAACTACAATGCACCGCAGAACCCGCCAGTGCAGCGCAGCCCCAGCCAGAATACGTCAGGAAGCCATGGCTCCGCCACTCATGGATGTCCTGCTGATTATGGGATGACTCCCACATACTGTGACATGACCAAGTAACCCTGCAGTTTCATGATGATCATGGAGCCCCCTGCGGCAGTGGCAGGGGGGCAATTGCATTAGCAGCAGCGGTAGGATTAGCATTAGCAGAAGAGGTAACTGTATTTTGTCTATGCTGCTGCAGTAGCAGTGGGGCAGTAGCATTTGCAGTAGCATGAACGGTACCTTGTCTATGCTGCTGTAGTGGTCGTGGGGCAGTAGCATTAACCTTGTAGCATTAGCTGCAGTACCTTGTCCATGGTGCTGCAGTGGCAGTGGGGCAGTAGCATTGGGGCAGTAGCATTTGCAGTAGCATGAGCGGTACCTTGTCTATGCTGCTGTAGTGGTCGTGGGGCAGTAGCATTAACGGTAGCAGTAGCATTAGCTGTAGCAGTACCTTGTCCATGGTGCTGCAGTGGCAGTGGGGCAGTAGCATTAGTGGTAGCATTAGCATTTGTCTGGTGCTGCAGTGGCAGTGGGGCAGCATTAGTGGTAGCAGTACCGTGCTCCGCAGTGGCAGCTGGCAGTAGCATTAGTGGTAGTGGGGTCAGCTGCTGCAAGCATTAGTGGTAGCATTAGCGGTAGCAGTACCTTGTCTATGCTGCTGCAGTGGCAGTGGGGCAGTAACATTGGGGCAGTAGCATTTGCAGTAGCATGAGCGGTACCTTGCATTAGTGGTAGCAGTAGCATTAGCTGTAGCAGTACCGTGTCCATGCTGCTGCAGTGGCAGTGGGGCAGTAGCATTAGTGGTAGCATTAGCGGTAGCAGTACCTTGTCTATGCTGCTGCAGTGGCAGTGGGGCAGTAACATTAGTGGTAGCATTAGTGGTAGCAGTAGTCATGCTGCTGCAGTGGCAGTGGGGCAGTAGCATTAGTGGTAGCATTAGCGGTAGCAGTACCTTGTCCATGCTGCTGCAGTGGCAGTGGGGCAGAAGCATTAGTGGTAGCATTAGTGGTAGCAGTACCTTGTCTATGCTGCTGCAGTGGCAGTGGGGCAGTAGCATTAGTGGTAGCATTAGCGGTAGCAGTACCTTGTCTATGCTGCTGCAGTGGCAGTGGGGCCCCAGGTTCAGGCTGTCGCGCAGCAGGCCGCTGGCTCTCTCGCTGTGGCTCAGGCTCAGCTGGCAGTTCTCCGGTTTAGCCAGCGCCGCTCGCACCGCTTTGAACACACTCAGTGTCGCCCTGGGCAACGGACTCCTGCACCAGACAACAGCAATGTTACCACGACTATCCTTAAAAGTGTGTGAATTTGCATGTCTGTGAACATGTGAATGTACTATGTGTGTTGTACTCACTCTGTGTTCAGCAGGCTGTGTGGAGGCAGGTGTGTGTGTGTATGTGTGTGTGTGGTACTCACTCTGTGTTCAGCAGGCTGTGTGGCGGCAGGTGTGTGTGTGTATGTGTGTGCGTGGTACTCACTCTGTGTTCTGCAGGCTCCGGGGCAGGTGCTCCACAGCAGGGTAGAGTCTCTCTGCTGCCGCATCGTCTCCTTGCAGCCAGTTAATCAGCACCACCGCCATGCTGGACCACCACTTAGAGTGGGGGTCACATCCTGGAGCACACACACAAAAAATGAGTCAGAACTCATTCACACAACGCTCAAACTCACACTCACACTCACACACACGCGCACGCTCACACTCACCGGTCAGGGTTGCCATGTTGAAGCCAATGGCAAAAGACTTTGTAGCAGCACCAGCAGCGTCTGAGGAGCTGGTGAGGAGCTGCAGGTACTCCAGCGCATCAGAGTACTCCCTACAGAGTAACACAGAGTAACAGAGTCAGAGTGAGAGTACTCCATACAGAGTAACACAGAGTAACAGAGTCAGAGTGAGAGTACTCCATACAGAGTAACACAGAGTAACAGAGTCAGAGTGAGAGTACTCCCTACAGAGTAACACAGAGTAACAGAGTCAGAGTGAGAGTACTCCATACAGAGTAACATAAAGTAACAGAGTGAGAGTACTCCATACAGAGTAACACAGAGTAACAGAGTCAGAGTGAGAGTACTCCCTACAGAGTAACACAGAGTAACAGAGTCAGAGTGAGAGTACTCCCTACAGAGTAACACAGAGTAACAGAGACAGTGAGAGTACTCCCTACAGAGTAACATAGAGTAACAGAGTCAGAGTGAGAGTACTCCACACAGAGTAACATAGAGTAACAGAGTGAGAGTACTCCATACAGAGTAACATAGAGTAACAGAGTCAGAGTGAGAGTACTCCCTACAGAGTAACAGAGTCAGAGTGAGAGTACTCCATACAGAGTAACACAGAGTAAAAGAGTCAGAGTGAGAGTACTCCCTACAGAGTAACAGAGTCAGAGTGAGAGTGCTCTCTACAGAGTAACATAGAGTAACAGAGTCAGAGTGAGAGTACTCCATACAGAGCTGCACTGTGATTGGTTGCTCACCCCTCGCCCTCTCCGGAGGTTTGGTCCTCCTGGGGCTGAGCCACACAGTACAGGGCCTTCTCCAGCAGGTGCTCGCGAAACGCCTGGGTCACCTGTGCCAGCGGGTCCACTGCGGCCACACAGAGAGAACAGCGCTATTACCGGACCCTTCTCAACACACAAACACAACCTGAGCTTTCCAACATGACAATGACCAACAGCAGGGCACAGGTTAGGGGTTATGTGTGGGTGCAGAGCCAGGGCTGAGGTCAGGGTTAATGTTCGTCTCTGTCTAACAGGTGGGGCAGTATTCTGGGGGTGAGGGCACAGGGGGCACACCTGAGTTGCCTGCCTGGCTGTAGATGCTCTCCTTGGGGGAGCTGCGCACGGCCCAGTCCCCGTCCACGAAGAAGCGATGGCCCAGGGGGTGGCAGAGCCACTGCATGGAGGGAGGGACACTGCCACTGGGGGAGAGACAGGCCTGCCGCGCACTGCTCAGGAACGCACGCTGCAGAGAGGGAGAGAGAGAGAGTTACACACACCCTCACACGAACACACACTACAGAGAGGGTGAGAGAGTTAAACACACACACACATATACACACTCACGCACGCACACGTGCACACACACACACACACTACTGAGAGGGAAAGAGAAGTTACACACACACACTTTCTCACACACATACTATAGAGGGAAAGAGAGTTACACACACAGTCTCACACACACACACACACACACACACACACTCACAGCAGTAAAGTGCAGGGCCCTAGGCAGGCTGGCTTTGACTCTCAGAGCTGCAGACACGTAGATTTCGGCGAGCGTTGCGACCGGCAGCGTCTCCCCAGCACATTCCGCCAGGTTGACTGCACTCAGCGCCATGTGCATCGCCGACAGGTGACTGCCGCACAGCTTACCTGCACAGACAAACAGAAGGAGGGCGTTGCAGGTTCCAATCCCACACAGAGAAGGGATTTGTGATTGTGGACTGTGTTAGAAAACAGCAGATAATATTCTCAACATCTTATTGGAGGCAAAACGGCTGCATGACTGATCAGGGATTAAAACCAAAGTCAGAGACTTCACTGTGGATGTTACTGAAAGGGAGACAGACAGACGATAGTTTGTCTCTCTGCCAAACCTAGCACTGGGCCTGTTACATAAACTTCCTCTAAGTCAGACCGTGTCAGAGGCAGCCTAAAACACTAACACCCCCTCTAGCTGGTGCAGATACAGATCACAGAAGAGACTCAACAAACACTCAGCTCTGAGTCCGCCACAGTTCTGCTCAGTTCTGTGTTATCAGAGAAGTGGAAGCATTGCTGTCTCCTGCATTGACATTTACACCGTGTCCAGAATAAGTACATCAAATGATCTAGGGATCAATGACAGTTCCTTTCCTCAGAATCGAACCTGCAGCCTCAGTTTCAAAGCCCAGCTAGTTACCCAAATAGGGCTGCAGCTAACAACTATTTTCATTATCGATTAATCTGCCGATTATTTCCTCGATTGATCATGTGGTGTATCAAACATCAGTTTACTATAATGTAAGACCAAGAAAAGCAACAAATTCTCATACTTAGAACCATAACATTTTTTGACATTCTTGCTTCCAAAATGACAAACGATTAATCAATTATCAAAATAGTTGACGATTAATTTTCTTTCGATCGACTAATCGATTAATCGACTAATGGTTGCAGCTCTAACCACAACAATATCCCAGAAAGGATCGGAAAACTCATGAAGGGCCATGACCAGGCATTGGACATTCTGTCCTGTAACCCAGCACCACAAACCCCTGAAGATAAACTCGGCAGAGCTGGGAAGCTGGAGAGTCTATATTTAGTTGCATTTCAGTTCAGGTTAACACTGTTAACTCGCATTTAGTGCTTACCCTCGCTTGTCTGGGAATGTTGTTACCCCGGACTAGCACTTATGCTAATTCTCTTCCACGGTGTAGGTCGCCCTGCTAAACGACTGTAATGTACTGTGAAGTGATGTAAGAGAATGGGATTAAGTGGGATCTGTGTAGCTGACTCTCTTTGGCGCCCCCTACCAGTCATGTGCAGCTGGTGCAGGCGGTGGTAGACGAGGGCGGCATCATGGCTGCTCTTGCGTGCATCTTCCTGCAGGGGGCGATCCGTACGGAGGCCTCCAGCTCTGGCGGCCAGCCAGCGCCCCACCCACAGTCTCTGCAGGCAGAATCTCAGCCCCGCCCACAGTGCTGCGCAGGCCTGATCGAGCTGGGAGGTGGGGAGGGGCCGACCCAGAGCCTTCAGGCACGTCCACAGGTTCTGGGAGGCCTGTGCAAAGTCCCCCTACGAGATACAGAGAGAGAGAGAGATTTAGCTACACCCACACACACATATACATATACACTCTGCCTTTTTAATTATGACTTAGTCCTTTTACACAGGTGGTTGATTGTTTTATCCACTACCTGAAGTTTCTGACTGAAACGAAATATTGTCATTCCCGCTGTCACCACTAGGGGGAAGCAGAGAACGCATTACTGACCTTGTGTGAGTTTCGGTCTCTTAGCTCTGTCTGATCTTACTGTAGATGGACCAGCACTAAAACACATGACCCAAATTAAACTCTGGTCTAGAACACCTGGAGGGGTTGAGTGTCCGCAGGTTTTTATGGTTCAGTCAGCAGTCATTTTACGCTTTGGAAATTAACTGTGTGGACTCTAACAGAACAATGACTCTACAGGGAGACTCTAACAGAGACACACACACTCTCATATTCTCTGTCTGCAGGTGTGCAATGGTCTCACCCGGGCCAGGTCCAGATCGGCCTGCTTGCGGTGCCTCCAGAACAGCACAGAGGAGCCGGAGTGGGGTCTGGTCACGGGCTCGCCGTACACCAGCAGCCGGATCAGAACCGCTGCCACCAGAACCCCATTCAGCAGCCACACCAGCAGAGTGGGCAGCATCCAGTCCAGCCAGCCAGCGCCCTCTGCTGGAGGGAGGACAGAACAACAGCATGTCACTAAGAAGCCTTCACTCCACAAACAGGCTTCATCCAATCACAGGCATTTGAGGCATTGCCATGGGAACGCAGAATGACCCTGTGATCAATTACCTGCTGCCTCCAGGCCCAGCATGCTCCTGCCTGTCCCAGCATGCTCTGGGGTTCCGGCGGTTGCCGTGGCACCTGTCCTGCCACACAGCAGAGCTGCCAGCGGGTTGAGTGAGAGGAAGAGGAAGGTGAAGGTACAGAGAGCCAATCGAGAGCGATCCAACATCCCCGCTCCGCCTGCTACACCTGCAACACCTGCGTTCAGCTTCTCCACCTTCGGCTGGGAGGGAGGAAGAAAGGGAGAGATGGCATTTACCATAAATAACTAATTTTCAGGTGTATACAGGTGTGCACAGGTGTACCTCGCTCTTCTGTCCCAGAGGGCCGTTTGGCTAAGATTCCCTGGTACCATGAGAGTAAGGGCTCCTGTGTGTGTGTGTGTGTGTGTGTGTGTGTGTGTGTACAGGTGTGTACAGGTGTACCTTGCTCTCCTCTCCCATTGGGCTGTCAGGCTCAGAGTCGCTGCTGCAGTGGGAGTAGGGGCTTCGGTGGGGGGAGCCCGCGTCTGATGGGGGGGGCGTGAGAACCTCAGTCTTCACCTCGCCATCCACCTCCATGGCAACCAGGTCCTTCAGAGACTCTGCAGGGAGCAGGGTTTATCAGTCAGGGGTCAAAGGCCAGGGCCTGTTTCTATGCCGGCCAATCAGCTAACCTGCTCACACATTATTCAGAAGCATCCGGAAACGGAAGCACTCACTGTTCTCCTGAGCGGCCATCTTGAGCGCCATGTTCTCCTGCTTCAGCT
The DNA here is from genome assembly GCA_022829145.1 of Albula goreensis. Taxonomy (NCBI): domain Eukaryota; kingdom Metazoa; phylum Chordata; class Actinopteri; order Albuliformes; family Albulidae; genus Albula; species Albula goreensis. Next base: position 1,876,482 of record CM040762.1, read on the forward strand.
TCTGATTGGACTGCTGGAGGAAGCGGATGTAGTCTATGGCCTTCCGTAGCACAGCAGACTTGTTGAGCTGCCAGAAACAAACAAACGAACAGAATGATGTCCAAGGCTCATTAGTTTGGGATTTAATCAAGTAATTTTATCTGTGCTTATTTTTAATAAAATGGGTGAAACCTGGATATAAATATGACAGTATAAACTTTTTCACTCCATCTCTGAAAGGCGCTTTGTAATCCCAGGTATGCTGCATACCTTGGCCTCGGTTCCTGCCACCAGGTCTTTGAGCTCGATGATTTTGTCGTTGATGGAGGAACGGTAACGCTTCTCGATGGCGTTGTGCGCCGTCCGTTTCTCGCCTTTCTGAGGCAGGCCGGCCGGTTTGCCGCTGATGGCGATGCGGTTTATCGGCAGCTTCTCGGCGTCCACCATCAACGGCACAGTGGTGAGGATGGTGCCACCGCCCATCAGAGCCTGGAGGGGGCGCCAAACCAGACATTTTTACCAGGAAAGATCCCACAGAAGGATTCTTGTCAGACAGCAGCGCAAACATGAATGTTTACAGACAGAAAGCAAGGTGGGGACGAGAATCGGGGTTGTTGTTGTCAAGATGACCGGATGATATAAGGTGTGGGGCCCCTCACCCCTGCTGTAGGGCCCCTCCCCTCACATAACTCATCTGTCTATTACTCTTCCTGTCCGCTGCGTGTCTGTATTACTATAGCGAAGTACTTATGGTATCAAGCTCAACTTCAGTATGATGCAAGCCCAGTCTCCCCAATCACAGAAGGCGAAAAGCAACTCATCAATCTGTGAAAGGAACGATAGCCGAGGCAGTGGCCGAACTCTCAGGAAACTCCTACAGAAAAGCAATAGAGTGCTCGGGATCACACAACCTTCGCTCACCAGCTACTTCACATCTAGCAGGCTCTCTTATCCAGGGGGAATTACCCAGATTATCTGTAGGAATTCAGGTTACTCAGTTCAAGGGCCCAATGGCAGTGCTCACCCAGACTATGACACAACAGTGCTGTTTGTGTTCTGTATTGTGGTCTATATTGGGGCGTAAGTGTGTACCTGTAGAAAGGTGAACTTTATTTGGGGTTGGCATAGGTGTGTACCTGTAGAGAGGTGGTCTGTATTTGGGACAGGATTAGGTGTGTACCTGTAGAGAGGTGGTCTGTATTTGGGACAGGATTAGGTGTGTACCTGTAGAGGGGTGGTCTGTATTTGGGACAGAATTAGGTGTGTACCTGTAGAGAGGTGGTCTGTATTTGGGACAGGATTAGGTGTGTACCTGTAGAGAGGTGGTCTGTATTTGGGACAGGATTAGGTGTGTACCTGGGACAGGATTAGGTGTGTAGAGAGGTGGTCTGTATTTGGGACAGAATTAGGTGGTGTACCTGTAGAGAGGTGGTCTGTATTTGGGACAGGATTAGGTGTGTACCTGTAGAGAGGTGGTCTTTATTTGGGACAGGATTAGGTGTGTACCTGTAGAGAGGTGGTCTTTATTTGGGGTTGGCATAGGTGTGTACCTGTAGAGGGGTGGTCTGTATTTGGGACAGGATTAGGTGTGTACCTGTAGAGGGGTGGTCTGTATTTGGGACAGGATTAGGTGTGTACCTGTAGAGAGGTGGTCTGTATTTGGGACAGGATTGGATGTCTACCTGTAAAGAGGTGGTCTGTATTTGGGACAGGATTAGGTGTGTACCTGTAGAGAGGTGGTCTGTATTTGGGACAGGATTAGGTGTGTACCTGCAGAAAGGTGGTCTGTATTTGGGACAGGATTAGGTGTGTACCTGTAGAGAGGTGGTCTGTATTTGGGACAGGATTAGGTGTGTACCTGTAGAGAGGTGGTCTGTATTTGGGACAGGATTAGGTGTGTACCTGTAGAGAGGTGGTCTGTATTTGGGACAGGATTAGGTGTGTACCTGTAGAGGGGTGGTCTGTATTTGGGATAGGATTAGGTGTGTACCTGTAGAGAGGTGGTCTGTATTTGGGACAGGATTAGGTGTGTACCTGCAGAGGGGTGGTCTGTATTTGGGACAGGATTAGGTGTGTACCTGTAGAGAGGTGGTCTGTATTTGGGACAGGATTAGGTGTGTACCTGTAGAGGGGTGGTCTGTATTTGGGGCAGGATTAGGTGTGTACCTGTAGAGGGGTGGTCTGTATTTGGGACAGGATTAGGTTTGTACCTGTAGAGGGGTGGTCTGTATTTGGGACAGGATTAGGTGTGTACCTGTAGAGGGGTGGTCTGTATTTGGGACAGGATTAGGTGTGTACCTGTAGAGGGGTGGTCTGTATTTGGGACAGGATTAGGTGTGTACCTGAAGAGAGGTGGTCTGTATTTGGGACAGGATTAGGTGTGTACCTGTAGAGGGGTGGTCTGTATTTGGGACAGGATTAGGTGTGTACCTGTAGAGAGGTGGTCTGTATTTGGGACAGGATTAGGTGTGTACCTGAAGAGAGGTGGTCTGTATTTGGGACAGGATTAGGTGTGTACCTGCAGAGGGGTGGTCTGTATTTGGGACAGGATTAGGTGTATACCTGTAGAGAGGTGGTCTGTATTTGGGACAGGATTAGGTGTGTACCTGTAGAGGGGTGGTCTGTATTTGGGGCAGGGTTAGGTGTGTACCTGTAGAGGGGTGGTCTGTATTTGGGACAGGATTAGGTTTGTACCTGTAGAGGGGTGGTCTGTATTTGGGACAGGATTAGGTGTGTACCTGTAGAGGGGTGGTCTGTATTTGGGACAGGATTAGGTGTGTACCTGTAGAGAGGTGGTCTGTATTTGGGACAGGATTAGGTGTGTACCTGTAGAGAGGTGGTCTGCACAGGTGCTGTGGAGGTTGCCAGGGTGGTGATACAGGGAGATGCCACTGTGGTTACCATGGTGCCAGCTTCAGGCTTCAGAGCTGTGAGTAGCAGAGAATCTGCCTTAATGAACTGGGGCTGCAGCAACACCTGGACAGGAGGGGAGAGAGAGAGAGAGGGAGAGAGAGAGAGAGGGAGGGAGAGGGAGGAGAGGGAGGGGTAGAAAGACAGTCAAACCCTGCAGAAAACGGCTTATGAAGAAACACACAGTGCTGATTTTCTAAACAAACACACTCACTGGAACTTGCTGAACATGAGGAGAGATGGTCTGTGTGGGCGGAGTCGAGGACGTGGCCAATAGCGGCTGAGTCTGGACTTGGGCCTGGATGCTGGTTGGCTGGATGTGCTGAGGGGAGGCAGGGACACTGGAGATAGGCTGGGCGGAGCCTCCTTGATTGACAGCTGCAGGGCAAAAAAAAAACGAAAAAAGCAAAGCACCAATCAATCAATCAATCAATCAGACAAACTATTCTACAAACAGGCCTTTAGAAAGTAGTTCACAGTCAATGAAGAAGTGACAATAAATTACTAGTTTTCCTGGGGACCCCCTGAGCAAGGGAACCCCTGGTTTAGGTTACCCCTTCAGCTGGAAAAAATTCAATGACATCACTACAGCTCCACAAAAAGGAAGTAATGCTGATTGGTCACTCTCCGCTGACTCAGGGTCAGCAGGATTGGATTACAAGCAGGAGCCTCTGATGTCACAATTGCCAGTCAGTCTGAACTCTGGACTCTGGACTCTGCTGCAACGTCTCACTAACTGTTTTACAGTCCAGGCCAGCAGAGTGGCCGCTACCCAACTCTCACAGTCTGTCTAGACAGCCAGGCCCTGGCCAGACTCTCACCGCCTTCTCTACTGACCTACTGCTGCCAGGGTGAGCTAGGCCAGGGCCCCAGTGTCTACAGGTTTAAATCCAGTCCTGGAGGGCTGCAGTGTCCGCAGGTTTAACTCCATTCCTGGAGGGCCGCAGTGTCTGCAGGTTTAACTCCATTCCTGGAGGGCCGCAGTGTCTGCAGGTTTAACTCCGGTCCTGGAGGGCCGCAGTGTCTGCAGGTTTAACTCCAGTCCTGGAGGGCCGCAGTGTCTGCAGGTTTAACTCCAGTCCTGGAGGGTGTCTGCAGGTTTAACTCCAGTCCTGGAGGGCAGTGTCTGCAGGTTTAACTCCATTCCTGGAGGGCCGCAGTGTCTGCAGGTTTAACTCCGGTCCTGGAGGGCCGCAGTGTCTGCAGGTTTAACTCCAGTCCTGGAGGGCCGCAGTGTCTGCAGGTTTAACTCCAGTCCTGGAGGGCCGCAGTGTCTGCAGGTTTAACTCCAGTCCTGTAGGGCTGCAGTGTCTGCAGGTTTAACTCCAGTCCTAGAGGGGGCAGTGTTTGTGGGTGGAGATGCTCACCTGTGTAGGAGCCCTGGGGGGTGTAGGTGAGCAGCTGTTGCTGTGGAGAGGGTGTGGTGAAGAGCGCCTGGGGGGTGGAGCTAAATGCTGGTGGGGTGACGCCCACCCCCGGGGCAGGGTGATGGGCAGGCGGGGGGGACTGCTGCTGCGGTGGCTGTGGTTTAGCCTGCTGATTGGCTGGAGCTGTTGCCGGGGTCGGGGCTGGGGTCTGGGGTGTGGCCCTCATGGTGGGTGTGGTCAGTGTGGGGAGTGGCGGCTGCTGGAAGGCAGGGGGTTGGTAGGCCTTGGCTGGGGGGGAGGAGCTATGAGTGGTGGGCGGGCCCAGCAGAGCATCCAGGTGAGGCGTGCTGGTGACCAAGGAAGAGGAGGAGGATGAAGGAGGGGAGGAGGAAGGGGGTGAGGGGGGGAGCTGGCGTTTGGGAGCCCCGGAACGTCCTGGGCAGGGGCCATCCCTCCAAAATGGGCGTGGTCAAACAGCCCACCGAACTCCATGTCCTGGCTGGTAATGAGCTGGAGCATGTCTGAGGGGTAAGAGAGAGGAGAGGGTCAGCACAGAGCAGCCCGTTTACACCGCCAAGCATTTAGCAGGGGGTGCTATCCACAGCACCTTACACAGCTTCACATTTATACCCACTATCCACTTCTACAGCTACATACTCACTGCAGTACTTACAGCTAAGCGCAGTTCTTGAGGGCACAACAGCGGTGCCCCACCTGGGAATTGAACCTGCAACCTTGTATTTACAACCAATGGCTGTAATGGCTCCCTACCCATTATACGACATATGATTTCAGGACTATGGTGGCCACAAGGAGAGCAGAGCAGGCCAGATGTCCCTGTTCCTCTCAGCTTCCGCCATCCCCTTATCCACTAGCCAAGTCAGGTCCTAAGGCCAGCCTTACTCAAAGCTATGTCCTGAGGGCCGCAGTTTCTGAAGGTATCTACTCCAGCTACACACTATGCCACCTGATTTTGCTCATGAATTTACCTCCATGGTGCGGGAGGTGAGCTAACCTGGTTAGTGAAATCAGGTGGTGTGGTGCATTCTTAGAGCAAATACCGGCCCTCAGGACCAGAGGTTGAGTTTAGGGGCTTTTAATTATTGAAATAAACACTGGACACAAGATGGCCATTATCATAAGGGTCAAACCGATGCAGCTTTTGCATCAAAAGCAATTACCACCCGTTTTAGGACAACTGACCGCACCCAGCCTGCGACCATGGAAAGCTTTAGTGATAAGTTACCCAAGCTTTTCCCCCTATAGAACAGCAGTCACGTGATTTTAACACCTGAACTGAAGGTGACCCCTGTATTGTGGCCAGGTAATAACACTCTCCCTTTCAGGAACACAGTTCCAGCAGGCAAACTCCAGTTACGCCATGACTGAGACACCAGACCATCCACTCAGTGAGTAAATAACGAGATTTAACCTGATCACACGTTTGACGAGTGGTTGTGGGAGAGCGGAGGAAAGGAGTCGAGGAATGGAAAGTGTTGGATAGCACCCTCCTTCTCTCTCTTCCTCCACTGGTCTCCTTCCCTTGTTTCTTTCACATATTTCTGTGTAGGAGACGAGTGGAAATGAGGAGTGAAAAGGGCTCATCCAGAATCTTCTGTTCTGGCACGAGTGTGCTGGGAAATCCCTCTGCGTGTTTTTGAACTTTTTGATGGTAAAATGATTCTGTGGGATGTTCTTTTAATCTGATTGGTCGTTAGCACAATGATGTCACACAGAAATGTGAAAAGACTTCCGTGGTAGGACACATCTCAGCTCATTGCGTCAGCCTACTGCCTGCACTTTTCTGCTAAGTGCCTAAATATAAATGTAATTTCTCTCATTTTCACAACTTTACACCAGTCATTTTTGACAAATTCAGATAAATGCCTTCTTGTTACACGTGGATTAAAATTTAAATCAAAATGAACACAATACCCAACTTGAACAGAACCAAAAGCAGAAGTAACTCTGCAATGTAGCACAAGATTAATACAGTATTTACGGCCGCCCCACTAAAAACCTTGTTCTTAATGGTTTTCTGGGTTTGAAGTGACTGGCTGTAAATCAGTCAAAGTAAAATGGGTTCATCTCTGCTTTTTATTACTAAACCAGAGCCTGACGAGAACGGAAGAGAAACAGGGCTGAAGAGTTTACCTGCGTGTGATAATAACAGGGAAGAATCTGTCTATCCAGGTGTGACAGGCTTTAAAAACACTGCAGAAAGCCAAAGCTGCAGCCGCGATTCCTGTCAGTTACCTGCTTTGGCAACCAGTAATTTTGCAGGTAAATGTGGAGCCCTGAGGCCAGACGCAGGCCAGGCAGATCAGCCCCGCTAAGACATGCTGAATTGAACTGGAGTTTTTTGATAGGACACATGCTGGTAGAACAAGATAGAATGTGTATTCAAGCCCTGAAGTCAGCACAAACAAACGCTTATTTAGCTGCGACTAGCAGCTCTATAGGTTGCTCTGTCGGTCAGTCAGTTGGTTGGAAATTTGGCATGGAGGTCAAGCATGTGTGTGAGGGTGTGTGTCTCTTGTTCATGCCAGTTGGCTAAAAGGGGGCGTGGCAGTTGGTGTAGCCTGGTCGCAGCTATTGCGAATTTGCGCTTGTTTGTAAATGCGGTATAGCTGGTCCATTACAGACACGCAGAGGACTATAACTAGTTAAGAACCTGCCAAAGACACACAGAGACGCTCATTATGATGTCATAGCTATGATTCTAAAATCTGAGGCTACAGCAGCAGAGATCACAGACTAAAGGAAATCACAGAATAATGTTCCAATCAGGTTCCGACCCCACAACCCGCTGGTAGTTATGGGCCAGGGCCCGCCCATTCTCACCCAGTGCTTCATTAGTGCATACAAAGATGCACAAAGCTGTTTGCCTGCAGGCAGGGCTCTCTTCCCAGGCCACATGAGATGAGATGCTTTAAGTCTTCAGATGCTGGTGAAATTTTTAACTGCTCCAGTGGATCTCTGATTCCAATGAACATCCAATGAAAGATGCTCAGGAAAAAAAAAAACTCTTCACTGCAAAAGAACACTTGCTGGTCATTGACCCTCCTGGTTAAAAAAAAAAGGTTCTCTTAACCACACGTACAACGGCAAAGACGACTCATTGTTTTTTGTTTTTTTTTAATTGAGGAATTCTGTAGGAACTCCACTGGTATTTAAATTGTTTTTTAAATGTTTAAAATGAAGTATTTAAGTGTGGTAAAGCATTGGATACACTATGCAGGAACTTGTGGCCTCTGCTTGCTGGCAGTTAGTAATCGGGTTAGCGGTGAAGCCAGAGTTCACCGTGTGGACAGAGAAGCTGAAAAGCACCCATTTTAAATGTGTTTCCCTGGGAACAAAGAGCCAGTAAGCCCAACCCCCACTTCTGCCTCCAGCCCATAATAATCACATGACAGCAGGTGTGGGACAAGATGTACACTCGATGTAAAAAAAAAAAAAAAAAAAAAACAAAGACTGCCCGACCCATGACTTGAGCGTAAGCACTGTCCAGAGAGTCATCTGTTTCCTTTGGGGAAGTCACTCAACATTAAGGGTTTAAAATGGTGAAAATTGGCTAAAATACCTCACTCTTCATGCTAGATTCAAGACAGCTCATGAAAGGAGAATTTTTCTGTAGTGTGCATACAAAAGGATCTAGAGACGTTCTTCATCACCCAACCCCGCCCCCCCCCCCGAGCAGCTTAAGGCCATCTCTCACATATAGAGGACTGCCACATTACAGCTTTCTGCATGCGCGCCTGCCGCAAAACTGGCCAATGCTTCCAGCACCCAGCGAAACATCTCCACAGCCGTGTAACCACTTCAGAAAACACTGATCACCAGCATCAATCTCATGACCCTCCACATCAATCACAACACCTCATGACCACTCGGTCTGACAGTGAGAGGACTCACTGGATTAGATTTAGTTGTCGGATTCTGTGGAAATCTGTCTTACAGGACAAACGTGATTTGTGGGACCTTTGCATTTCAATGTATAACTTGACCAGAGCAAATAAAACAACAATATTACAATATATCAGAAATATTCATGTGTGTACATTGCACAAAAACAAATATAAATCACTTTAAAGAACAGTAATTACATAAAAGTGACTCCTAGTATAGCAGATTAATCATATATTTTTAAGGTGTGGTTATTGGCAGCCACTTTCATTATATTGATCAGTTTTTTAGGTCATTTTAACTGTGTCAGTCTGTACAACCAGACTGCTCCAGTGCAACCCTGGCAGGACTATGATAAAATTATGCTGAGTGATAAACATTTGTCTCTTGCTACTTACTCCTACTACTGTTAACTGAAATAATATCTTATGATATTAATGGATGTATTCAACAGCTGGGGAAAGGTTTTCCTAATCTTGCCAGTGCAAAAGAAAGCGAAATGGATTTCATCCTGGAATCAGACCGTCGGTCGGCAGGGAAAGTGCGGGTGTGTACGCAAGCACGCCTCCCATCAGTCGGCGCAAAAACATGGCAGTCGTGAGTCTGGATTTGCAAAGCAATGTTTTGTATGAGGTGATCGCTCGCAGCCAATGAGAAGCCGCCGTGCTGCCTTGCTATGCGGACCGGCCCCCGCGGCAGAAGCCAGAGTGTGCCGGGGTTACTGTCTGCCACTTCCCTCCACGTGGGGTTACTTCAGGTCAACTACTCTCAATTGACGATTCCACGGCTTAAAGACGAGTAATTGCTAACCATGTCAACCATTTTAATGTGAACAAATGAGCGGCAAGCTGAACGAGTAAAGCACCAGGCTCACATATACCTGCTACACATTTTGAATGGTATGCAAAGACCGACAAGGGAATATAGCTCTGGAGCTAATCTTACACTACCTCACACGGCTACCTGCTAAATTAAGACACATTGCACCATCGGATATTTTAATGTCCACTAGAGATGAATATGCATTTTAAACTTATTATGATTTAAACGTGTAATTAATTACAATCCGAATCAATGCCGCTGAATAGCAAAAAGTTACACGTTTTCAACAAGCTGAAGTCTGTCAGCTCCGCTCGCTGAACTTCGGCGAGGGAATGTCCGACAGTAACCCTGGTGACGTCACTCACACAAGTTTGAAGGGGGCGGGGCCCAGGCTCGCAACTTAGCACAGACCTACTGTAACTACTGTATGCACACATTATAATGAGCTTACACCCACTGGGTATAACATGCAAAACAATCAATATGCCCTGTGTTTGCAACATCCCATTACAACAATACATACTAGTATATATCCAGTGCTATCTGGAAACTAAACACCGCCGACCCGCTACTGGATAGTCAGGCACTCTGTTGATGTTGGGGACTCGTGGGCTAGCTAACTAGTTCACTAGGCCAGTCCGGCTATCTCATTCTCTCAAATCAACTGGCGTGACACCCACCTACTGACTCACAGACTGCTGATCCAGAAGCGACCATGTGGCTTGACAAACTATATTAAGTGGCAGTCATTACGTTAGCTGGCCATACCATCGTGAAACAGCTGTATATTCTAACTCCAGTGGACATGATACTTTAGCACCATACCTAACCAGAAAACACTCTGTTCAAGCATTATTTGATTGTCACTGACCAATCATTACTCTTAGCAAATGTTACAGCAGTAATTTACTCCGACAGCCATCTATAACGGTTCATGCGGACATAGTGAGCTTGCTAGCACCCTTGAGCAGGCGAGGTGTTCAACACCAGATTCTTACCGTCGATGTCGTTGAGCAGAGCCGTGTCAATGTCGCTGGGATCATTTAGAGACAGGCTGGGGTCCAGGTTCTCCAAAGACGGATCGTCAAAGGATAAACTATTCATTTTGGCTCGTTATGGGGAGCTTGTAGTTACTGTAGTTCACAATCCCCAACACAATTTCCCACATAAAACACAGCACTTGTCGTAACAACAAGTAGAAATAATGAGTCACGCGCCGAGCAACATCTGCAAATACCGGGGCGCGCGACAAATCGTGCGGACCTTTACGTGAAATAAAACTTTTACTATCGATTTGTCAGACTACTAGCTGCCCTCTTCCGCCTCCATTCTGGTACTCAAAGCAAACTTGTCTAAACAGAGAGTGATGAGTGAGCACGAACGTGCTGCTTACTGGAGAGCCACGCAAGCCCTCGAGCGCCGAAATTGACTGACAGCAGCTCTGACCAATCAGCTCAGCCCGGCCCGAAGACTGGTAAACAGTTTGTGGAGGCAACAGGGTGCACACAGAAAGTGAGAAAACTGCCTTAATTTCAGTCGGAGAAAGAAATTGGTCGGAGTCCGTTTGTTTGGCCTTAGTAATCAAGTTTTTAATTTACTTTTGAATGTTGAATTATCGGTTATCAAGCGTAGTCAGTCCATCATATAATGGGATTTTCATTTGAGTAAATTTGATTTAAAAAAATGATAAATTATCATACTTAATATTATAGATTTAGAGTTGTGGGCAAATGTGTATGTATTTTCCGTTATTGTTAGATTTTTCTTGTATTTAATGTTGAGATAACACAAAAATATTAAAGCAGAAAATTGTTTCAGTTATGTTGTTACATAGGGTTGAAGCGTCTTTAAAAAGTAATGGTTTGCATTTTATTAATGATGGATTATGGAATGGAATGTCTGAATAACTGTCATACATTCGCATTAAAAAAAGTCTGACCAATTTTTATTATGGTTGACTTGCATTTGAGAGTGGCTGTATTCAACTGTAGCCTGCTCGTGTAACTTTGATTACAAAAGAGCTACTACATGCTTCCACTGAAGGTATGCTCCAGACAGCCAATTACAGACGCCTGGAGGTGGGCCAATGCTTGCTCAAGTTTGTATGAATCGCAGCGGTGACTCCGCCTGTAGAACCAGAGGGATTGACCAATTGGGGAGTTAGGCACGGAGTGGGGTGATATGACGTCACAGCTGTGGCTCTGCGATTACATCATGTATTCCTCCTCGTAGGATGAAGGCAGATAAATGCGAAGGTTCACAGACAAAAACATCTTAAACGCAGCGGGCAGAGACGACAAACAATATTAAAAGTGTGAATGAAAGACAAGTGTATAACAAGATTTATGAGAAAAAAGTGCTAAGGTTAATGCCATTATCTGAGTACAACTTAAATGGTTTTTAGACATGATGCTAATTTCAGACCATTAGACTTGCAAAATATTTGTTTACACAGACATCAGAAGTTTTGATTTCTCACCACATATTTATATTAAAAAACATTTCTTATCACAGCGAAACCCCCAAAAAAACATTTCTCATAACATTAGTAGTATAAAAAACACTTCTCCAACAGAGAACTGGAGAAGGCTGTGAGATGTTCAGTTGTGAGAAAAAGTATCAAAACAAAGGAGACAAAAGGGTGCGATGTGGGTCAATGACCGAGAGTAGCACAGAGCCCAGATTTTGTAAGAGAGAAACCAGTGTGCTGGATGCCATGACAACAGGTTACCCTGTGGCCAGACTGAAGCTGCACATGCCAGCGCTCTTGTTTGGGATGTGGGGAGCTGGGAAATATGCAAATGAAGCTAAAAGGACGGCCAAACAAAGTCATCCTGTTCCACCATAGGGGGTAGAGACTCAACATATCGTCCTTCACCCTTTCTTTCTTTAAGTCATTAGTCATTCATTTACTGAATTAAAAAAAAAAATACAATTGTGCAACAGTGTAATTGTTTTGACCGCAGGCCAGGATTTGGGAAATCTCTTGCTTAGAATAGATACAGGTTTGGACAGAGGTGTGTGAGTCAGCCTACACCCTGAATAATCAGCTTCTCACCTGTTCCACTATGCAGGTGACATCACAGGCATAGCTCTGTGCCACCTGTAATCTACCTGTGAGACTTTCACCAGGAGTGACCCAGACCAGTGGAAACCCAGGAAAACCTTGGCTTCAAAACATGGTTTTGGAAAAGAAAATGAATAGAACATAGCATTATATACAAGTATCTGTTTTCTAGGCAATAATTTTCATCAATAATAATAATTAATAATAATAATAATAATATGACACCATCATCATAAAGACTTTCTATGTTCTGTTGATAAAACTTTCGATGTTCAGTGATAAAACTTATCACTGAAAACGCGACAGAGGGCAAACATTGCCAGCGTTGTTTGTATGTAACAGAACTGAAGAAACAAATGTTTCACCCAGAATTACAGGACAGACAGGAATGCACAGGACAAACTCATGAATATTCCCACACACACACCTACACACACTCACACAGATTCTTGTACACTCGCATGCATTCACACAAACGCATGCACTCACACACTATAACACACATGCATGCACTGAAGCACAATCACGCTCGCTATCACACACTTTCACACATGCATGCTCGCTAATACACACTTGCACACATGCATGCACACCTATATAAACTCCATTCATCAGTCTAGTCATCAGTTTTAGCTTAATTTCAGTAAGATGGAGACAGGTTCCATTCCCAGTGGGAAACCCAAACCAGCTGGCCATGGGCCAGTCTGCACCACTTAAACATCTCTGCTCCACATTCACAAAGCTTTACTAATAACTTTAGAGCTATTTATGAACAGGAAAAAACATACATTGCTTCTGCAAACACTGCATTTTGTGTATTTACAGACATACACTCAAAACACACATTTGTAACATTATGCATGCATGTACACTAAATATATACGATAGATTTGGCTCTAAACCTTTCTGCTGTACCTACATAAACAAATCCCTTCTCTCTTTTTTTTTTCTGAAGTCTTGAAAAAAAACAAGTGTTTATTCTTTCATTTCAGATGGTTACACTTTCAGCTATGCACAATTTACATGCACTCAGTGATGTTATCTTATGCAAACTGGGAGAGTCTCATCAAAAAGGAAAATGTTATAAAAAAAATATGTCATATAACTACCCAATGCACTGAGCTTCTTCACAGTGCATCGTATTTTATAATGATCTAAAGGAAAATGACAAAAATGAAATCGCACGCACAAGTGGAGGAAAAGATTTTGAAACATTTTATTATTGTTTTGATAGCCTAAAACACATTTAGGAACATCGATGCTTGAAACAAAACAATTACAAATAATTTAATCTCGTCACACATCAATGTTCTCTAACTTTATATAACAACTACATGGAGTTCACCGTCTCATCTGCAAGCAAGGAAGTCTATTGTGTTGTTTTAACAGATCCCCCTTTAAATAACGGATAACGTCAGGTACTCGTTGACACGTGGTACACGCTTTTAGCATCAGCGACCCATTTACAGAACAGTGAACAGGTACATCGGCTCAGGTGGCCGACTGAGAAAGTTGCGCAGATACGCGAGTTCGCAAACTGTCTGAAAGTTGCGGTTAATTAGCTACCACGAGCTTAGCTAAAATGTCAGGATGAAAGTTTGGAGAGGCAGCTGCTTCTGTCATTGCATTCGAGGTGACGTACCAAAGAAAACGGCCGATTCTTCGCTGGGAAACACAGTCAGTGAAGACAGAAGCAGAAAAACTACTCTGCTGTGCTTCATTTTTTCCGAGAACAAACGCACAGCCCCCCTCAGCTCAAGCATGAGCGAATATGTAGGCTAATGTCGTTCCTATGTTCTCAACAACACACCCCAGCTTTCTCACGAATTGAAATGCGTCTTGACCAAGGTTTGGGTCAATTCCTCAGTAATTTAGTCAAATCGTTACATTAATCTCAAGTCAATATTTGACATTAGAAATAGTAAATAATTATCAATAAGGATTTTTCAAGGAATATGATAAAATAATTTTATTTCCCGAATTATTTGAATCAAAACAGAATGGGCTCCATCTCTGGTTATGACCCTTGAGCCCCCTCCCTCATTTGAATAAAGATAATTTATCAGTAACAATTTAAAAGGTGTCCACAAAATACCCCTAACTCTCAGCACTGATGACAAATGTACATTTTATTACACTTATATTAAAATTTTCTTCAATTTCAGTATATAATAGGCCTATTTGTCATTATTTTCTGTGACTGCCAATATCACCTTACATATTGTGCAATAAAAAATGCATTAAGCTTGCTTAAATTTGTTCCTCAAGATTAAGGACGAAGTGAATTGCAGCTATATAGAATCTGGGTCAGTATGGGCCCATTCATTCAGTCGTCTTATTTTAGCAAAGCCAGAGATCTCAAACTGACCGAACAAGAAATGCACAAACACAGCAAATAATGGTGACCTTACACCAAAACGTCCATTTGCATGGCCAGTCAACTTATGAGACATATTCACATAAATTCTGATGTATATACATACAATTATGTATAATAGATACATATTTTACAGTAACCCCATAACAATCTAAATATGTGAGTTTATCATACACAATAAAATCTCTTGACGCCACTCAATACGAAATAGGTTTTGATTAAATAACTTCAGTGCAATTTTTTTCCGTTTCATCTTTTCCTTTGTTTTTGACCTCACTGCAGAGTCTGGCCAGAGGTTGTTTTTTTTTTTTTTTTTAATCTTTGCGTACATCCAGTGTCAGGATGACTTCTGACATGTGCTTTACGGGCATTTCACATACAAACTGTAGAGAACGCACAGTAAGAGAAACAGGGATAGATCCACTTGATCTATGAGCAGGCCTCTCATTGGTTGGTTCATAGCCTTACTTGTCTGGCTTATAATGAGGACATCGTAGCTATGAGCAGAACTGGTATGCCTCTCAGATGTGATATAACTCTGTCCGTCTTCCTTGGTTGTGCTTTGGTCATAAACC
The DNA here is from genome assembly GCA_022829145.1 of Albula goreensis. Classification (NCBI taxonomy): domain Eukaryota; kingdom Metazoa; phylum Chordata; class Actinopteri; order Albuliformes; family Albulidae; genus Albula; species Albula goreensis. Next base: position 1,891,485 of record CM040762.1, read on the forward strand.
TCTGGTCAGTTACAGCTACTGACCAATCCCACAACAGAGTGGTTGTGTGAAATGATACCCCAGCCAATCAAATCCACTGTCAGAAATCTGTCTGCACCAATCAGATTGTATGAATCCTCGAAAACTTAACAAAGAAGTGTCCTTTTCAGACTTTCTATTTGAAATTGACCATCCGGAGACTAGTCTAAACATTAACGTCTCTAACAGTTTGGTCACCTTTGTTAAGTTTAAGGGTAAGGGAGGAGGGGAGCTGAGATGGATTTTCTTAACCATTCTGATTCACCAGTTAAACCAATGGTCTCTGCAGCAGTTCCTTTTCTCACAGCTCTGAAAGTCGGGCCCTTCATGTCTGATTAGACCGAGGCAACGTTATTCAAACCCCCTGTAATCGACAGCATATGGACAACCATACAGCATGATCAGGGCCTTCTGGGGTTGCAAGATTTTCCACAGATCCTTCACTCCATTGCTGAAAGTGTGTTAAAATGGGAGTTCACCGCTGAGGACTAAGATGTGCCTTCATCCCACTCAAACTCAGGAAGTGACCTCAGAAGTGTGTCCAAACCAAAAGAACAAAAATACAAAATAAGAAACAGCAAATATATATTTTTTAAACATTCCCTTTTTTTCAAATGTGGCTATGTTTGCCACAGCCAATCAGGGCCCAAAGATCAGCCTGACCCCGCCCCCCCCCCCCACCCACCCAGAATGCATCTCAGCTCTGCCTTTTTACAGAAAAATATGTCAAATTTACAGATATGAAGAGAAGCCAAAATGCAGAAAACCCCAAAATCAAACCTATTCTGAATTGTTGCTTTGCAACAATACTGAGTTTACAGTTCTTCCATTCATTCAGACCATGGTACAGTGTATCAAATAAACATTCAATTCACTGATCGTGACATGGGGTTAGGAAACAGGTATCTACAGTGGGATATGTTAGTATAACAGTAACTGGGAGGGGTCAATATGTCACATTAATTCAAAAGCAAACAAACTGAATACATCAGAAAATGCAGAGATTCATAATTTTTTTCAGACAACTCTATGTACGCTCAGAGTACTCCAGCACGTCCACAGATTTCAGATTCCCGCTTGGTAACCCCCGGTTACGGCGGCTTCTGCCAGAGAGCAACGAAGAGCGCGGGCGATGGAAAGACGAAGAAGCCTGTTTCTGAAACCCCGAACCCTGAACCCCCCGGTGATGAGGTGCTGGGCTAACCCCTGCCTTTAGCTGCAGGGGTGTGGCCTCAACCTCACTTTGAGACACGCCCCTATGGGCGTTTGATGTGTCAGACTGCGGGGGAGCAGATGGTACCATGGGGGGGGGCTGTGACCCCGCCCCCGCGGGGGGAGTATTATGATGGGCAGGGAGGGCTCAGGGGGTGGTGCTGCTGGGGGCAGGGGCTCCACACACTGGGGCAGAAGGAGGAATACTGGAAGGGGGAGTGGTGGAAGGATGGCGGGGGGCGAGATGGGGGTGCTGATGGTGGTTTCACTCTGGAAAATTCTACAAGGCAAAGAGGGTGTCCTCGGACCGCTCGGCTTTCTTTCGGGCACTGCTGGGCGGGGCAGCAGGCGGGGCAGTCAGCGGCCCCGGATCTCCACCAGGGGGCGACGGTAAGGTCGTCTCTGCTGCTTTGGCCCTCTCTTCCAAAAACTTATCAAACTCTGCAGACGAGAGAGAAGGAAAACAGAAATTAAACACAGACACCATCATCACCCCACATCCCCTGACACAAACACAAAGAGAAAAAATGAACTGGACTCTGAAATGTTTTTAGCTTTGAAAGTGACGATACCAGTTTGTGTCCTCTCTATAAGCAACTTACAACAGAGCTCCATATCCATCCTGGAAACAGAACTGTTCATTGTAAATACAGCGATAAGCTATTAACTGCACGCTTCTACACTTCAGTTACATATACAATTTATACAAAGAGAGGAATGACACTTGAGTTGGAGCATCACCTTGCCAGTGTCAGTAATGAAGGAGCTCAAATATGAAGCTAAAACTGTTCTTTGCCCCTACCTTCACTGGTCACTCCTTCCTCAGTGTCGTCCCCTCTCTGTCCGTCAGGAGGAAGAGAAGGAGAAAACAGGAATCAGCAGAGAGCCATGGAAAACAGACGCACATTTCAGACACACCTCTATTCCACAAACCCTTCCCTCTCCTGGTGACCCATGCTCTCCTCTTGCTATCGTACACACAGTGAGACCGCACCCATGTGTGACAGACCACACCCATATTCATGATGACACGCCTCCTCACACAAGACCACACCCCAAATGGGAAGAAAAGAACTTGCTTACAAAGGTCACACCTACACAAACCACACACACTCACTGTCTCACAGAAACAACTGCCAACAAACACAAACACACACACAAACACACACACACACACACACACACACACACACACACACACACACACACACACACACACACACACACACACACACACACACACACACACAGTTTTCCAGTCTTTTTATTGCATTTTTCATTACCTAATTTATTCATATTTAATTAAAACTTTAAAATAATGTACAAAGGAACACAATGTTCCAAAGGAAACATCTTCAAAATATTTCAACAACAAAATTGATTCTCGAGAGTAACATGGAATACAGAACCTAATATCCATCCTTTCATCCATTCATCCATTTATTCATTCAAACCACTGGCTCTGTTAGCACAAGCCAGGAGAGAACTGTCTTTAATGAATGAGCATGAACACTGTACAGAATAACTGCTATCGTTACCTGATATAAAATATAAAACCTAATGTCAGTGCTGATGCTATGCTAGCGCTGTGGTTTAGCCTTTTGGCTAAGCCAGCTGGTGGACTTATACTGCAGAGTGTGCTACAGCTATCCCTCTCAGACTCCGCCCAAAACAACAAGGTCTGTAACTCAGGGGAGATGGGATTGGCTGAAAGCCTGATAATGGGGCGGGCCCATAATAAGGAGAGGAATAAGACAGATACATCAGCTTAAATGACATGACTGGTGGAAATGTTCGGGCAGAGAAGGCAAGCGATGGACAGAGAGAGGCAGAATCGAGATAAAGATGAATCTCACCACATCGGTACAGAGCCATTCCTCTATATCCTCCATGACAGAGGACTGGTCAACGGGAATCTATGGAGCAAAGGCCAGCGACAACCCCGCCAAAACAAAAAAAAAAAAACAAAACAAAAACAAAACCAACACCGAGAATGAAACAAAACCCAATAAAAAAAAAAACAACAAAACAAGCCAACAGCAACGTCAAAGAGATGTCTGAGAAAACAAACCAAAGAAGAAGCAAAAACAAAGATAAAAATGCTCGAAGATCAAACCCAACTCATGAACCAAAATGCAAAAATGTCACAAACCACAGCACAGCATGGCAAACACTCTCTCTCTCTCTCACACACACACACACACACACACACATGCACGCACACCGTAAAATGAACACACAGAAAAAGGAAAAGGCCATGTGACATGCGATGAGGGCAGACACAGATAGGAGAGATCTCAGGGGTGCGTGGTGTCCCTTGCGTGAAAATATTAAATCCATAATGAAATAAAAATGAAATGAAATGATTCTCCTGAAAACTGCAAATTACAAAATGCATCAATTAGTGCCAGCTGGTTGTTACACCTATTTCCTTTTGCATATATATGACGGTAGAGGGTATCTACAAAATGCGCACTAAAGATCAGTGAGGCAATAACTGCTGTATTTTGTGAACATGCAGCAGACTTTGCAGATGCTTTGGATGACAGTTAACTATATCACACACATATCTCATACATTTTCCATATGACACGGAAAGTGCATCATTTGGAAAAACTGGTTGTAAACAGGTGTAGCAGTCAGGAGTGAATGGTGCTGGTGGGGTGGAGGGTAGCGGGGCACTGGCCAGCAAAGCTACTGGCTTTCTCAAAATTCAACCTTCTTCTTGCTCCAACACTGAGGGGAAGGACAGGAGGCCCACGACTGGCTGTACCATCGCCCAGGGAGCTCTGCTGGGGGAATGCAGAGTGACTGCGCAGCTCTGCTTGGGGACTGCAGAGTGACTGCGCAGCTCTGCTTGGGGAATGCAGAGTGAACGGACGCGGGGGCTTGCAAGAGCACACTTCTGAGGAGAACACTTTTCTGCACTCTGCAGAATTACGAGGCCCTAAAAACACTGCAGGCTTGGTAAGGTCCTGGGAGGAATTCAGCCGCTGGTCTCCACATAGTGTATCAGTGCTCACTCTCTTATCTGCTAATCCATGAGGTTTGAGTAAAAAAACAATATACTGATGTATAGTACCAAGTTCAAAGATCACTTGTAAGCAAAACAAGTTTCACAAATAATTCATTTTACAACACACCTGAACCAGAGGGTAGACTGTTCTATGAAAGTACATACTACTGTGTTACTGACATAAAAAGTAGAGTTTCATTCAAGGCCAATCAGAACAGTCGGGTCAGGTCGTGGGCATTCACAATGAAAGAGACTTGTGTGTGTGTGTGTATGTGTGTGTGTGTGTGTGTGTGTGTGTGTGTATGTGTGTGTGTGTGTGTGTGTATGTGCTTAGGACCCCAGGTGAAAGGTAAAGCCCAGTGCTTCCTAGGCTTGTGATTGGATGGGAAACTGTGGTGGGGGTGTCTTTTTTTGCTGTTTGACCCCTTTCCACACTGCAGAGCTGGAGGCTGGCTGGCTGGCTGGCTAGCTTCTTGTTCTGATTGGGTCTCCCTCATGGTGCTTTGGGCTCTCACCCATCTGCCCACTGACATTATCCATATTTGCATATTTGGCGTGTTTTCTGATTGGTCACAATTGGAGTTTGTTCCGAACCAGAGTTTGCAGACCTTTTCGTCAGGGTTAAATCTGACAGGTCTGAAAACAAAAAACCCCAGAAACCAAGAAACAAAGTCCACTTGGTTGATGCCACAAAAAGAATTTAGTGTCATGACTTGTCCGGAGATCATTAGACCATGAAAACAAACATGGTAGCTGTCATACCAGGGCAGGGTTGCTTTGTAAGCTTAATTTCAGAACGGATGTTAAAAAACGTGACCAGTCTTAAACTAGCCTTGCAGTAAAGCTGTGGCTGGAGAAATTAAAGCTAAATGGCCTCTGTCAGCATTTGCAGCATGGTAGCACGTTAGCACATAGCACGTAAATAGAAAAAATTGCATCTGCCCTGACTTCAGCTCTACTGTGGGAATGGGGGCAGTTTGGAGGGGTTTCAATTTGTCATTGTGGGGGTGTCTGTGGGGCAGGTGAGTGCTTGGGGGGGGGGGGTCAGGTGAGAATGAAGGGACATGGGGCCAGTGGGGGTGGGGGTGACATCCTCACCATTCCTTGGGTTATAAGCCAGTTGTCTATTGGCTCCAACTCAGCGTTATCACCTTTTACCCTCGACTGAATCAACAACAGAAAAAGTACATTCATGAAGGATAAAAAGAGGATCCCAGAGAACAGGAGACAAAAAAACATAAAAAATTACATGAAAAAAATAATCATGACAGCCCCCACCAAAAACAAGTGCAAGGGAACAACATCTTGGGGACACACAAGGGTTTCAAAGAAACACAAAGGACGAAGATGTCCCAAAATCGCCTGAAAGCGAAACTTTATTAATCAGAAAGCGTAAAGAGTGTTGTGTCATAGACTCTGAGCCTATCAACTCCTTTCGCACAGAGCAGGGGTTTCCCCAGTCTCGTAGCAAAACTCCCAACCTGCCACTTAGTCAGCCCCATTGTAACAGGCTCAAAAACTCCCTTCCTCTACACTTCAGCTTATGTGTGGGGGAAATTCCTGCACAAAATGGCTGCCATGCATCACACCAGTGGATGCCACAAATTGGTGGGTGAAGTAAGCTTTCAGATCCTGAAATGACAGGCTGTATGAACACAGGCCAGTATTATTATTATTGGATGTATGTAAAACAGAGGGGCAAAAACAGAAACTGTGACTAATCCTGGCCACATTAAATATAATAGTACTAATAACAACAACAATCATTTATAAAATATGTAAAAAATATACACAATTTGCTTTTCACTTTACCTGCTTTTCGCCATGTCTTCATATATATGTGTTTGTGTGCAAGTGCCCTCTTTCTGAATGAGTGCATTCCTTTCAGTACACAGTACTTGAGGACACTGACAGACCCTGGCACTGAGAGAGTGGGGTGTTTATGATGGGAGGTGTTCATACTGCAGGAATAAGCCTGTTTAAATACACTCCTCAAACCTCTCCCATATCTGAACAAGCACAAAGCCTGAAGACCTTTCTTACCTGCCGTTACCCTGACAACACTCCTGACCTGCCGTTACCCTGGCAACGCTCTGAGCACTGAGATGCCCTCAGAACATTGTTTGCACAAGGTTAAAGGGCACCTCCAGTGTTGCTCTATGAGGATATTAAACCCAGGGAAACTGTTTGGTTGGACAAATAAAGAACTGATAAAACAGGGCAGTGTCTGAAAACCGAGCGAGATAACAGGCCATGGCCTTAATTCACCTGACCTGCAGAACATGGCCAGGTTGATGTGACACCTAGTCAATGAGTAGCCATTTCACATTACTGCAACAATGAGGTAATGCTAAGAGGAAGGATGTCTCAGCGTCCAATCAGAAACCTCCCTCAGGACTTCAAGGTGTGTAGTAATTTTCCTTCAGGAGAATACTCAAACCTCAATCTGATACAATCCAAATATAACAGCGGCAATAAATGTTTTAACAGTTGTCAACAATCCTACTGGATATAAACAAAGTATCATGTTGGGTATTTTATGGTACATAGTATCATGGTATATATTAACTGTTATGAGTGTTCCTGCTACAGGATGGCACACTTAAGTACACTGGCGATGCAGTAACTGCACTCTCTTGTGCGGGACTGTGGCTAACGCATGTGAATGTGCTCATGCTCTCTCACACTGCAGGTCACTCCGGATAAGGGCATCCACTGAACGACAGTGATGTAATGTAATGACTCCATTGCCATGAGTGACCCGGCTTCTGTGTACTAGAGTGAGGCACTGAGTCCAAGTGCTGAATAGACCACTGTTGAAATGTAACTGTGCCTTTTAAATAAAGGTCTCATCATTACACATTCAAATGGCAGCCGGCCAAACATGGCCAAAATTAGGACCCCCTCCCCTCCAACACCCCTGCCTCTTTCCTTCTGCACAAGAAATAAAAAAAAGAATATGAAAACAAAGCAGAAGAAAATGAACAATGATGTTCGTGCATTGGAAAAATGTTGCACATGCATAAATGGCGACACTGGCGCAGGCAGAGGCCTTCAGTATGACATGCTGATCTAATTTCTGTGTCTAGAAAGTCTAGAAGTTACGATGCACTAAATGATCCATGAGGAGGCCCCAAAAGGACCAGAAGATATTCTAAATCTCTGCATTCTACTCTAGGTAAGGTTAGTCAGAGCTCAAATGCATGGGTCAAAGGTCAAAGGTCGACCACACACTTCACGGCACGCTGAAATGGAAGTGACACACCTCCCAGGGCGCCCGTCCAATCGGCTGGATCTACAGCGGGTCACCAAGCCTCTGTGTCACCGTGGAAACCAGAGGAGCTACTCAAACTACAGGTCCCAGCATGCTGTGGGCTCACTCACCCCTCCGGTGTTCTGCTGTCTGACGTCCAGTGCGGCGGCCAGCCCACCCAGGGCCTGAGGGTCCTCGTACTTCACACTGACAGAAAAACCACAAGGAGGAGTTACAGGTGGGCTTTCATTTTTTCCATACTCTGTTTCTGCTTCAGACTTATATTTTCACAGAGACCTAAGGGTTCTTTTGGCAAGACTGCATACAATTCAGCTGCACCAAAGATGTTTAAGAAACAGCAAAGAAAGTGTAACTACTGATGCATTTTGTTTCCAGAACTGGTACTCTGGATGCCATATGTCAACACCACTTCATTTTCAGGTTCAGACAGACAGGTATTAATAAGGTATAAGGTTTAATAAGGGACACACTACCATGGGCTGCAGGCACTGAACTCATCACTTCAATACCTATTTCTGAAGGACTTTTCCTACATTTTCCCTCTCTGTCCATGGTTTTTGTTTTATGTTATTAATTCAGGTTCTTCTAAGCATACTGTAAATTGTATTGCTAATGTAGCTCCACCAGTTAACTGCACCAGTTACTTACTTCTTCCGCTGGTCGGCTAGGGAGCTGTTCCGGGTCTGGGCAAACATGTCGAAGTCGTCCGGTGGATTACAGGTGGGCAGAGAACTGAGCGTGCCTGAGACGCTCTCCCCGCCCACATCTGCAAGTCAGCCAATCACAGGGCAATGCATTGGCTCTTGTCAAACACACACATACACAGCTGTCGGTGTGACTGCAGGAGGATCCGTAAGTGTTAAAAGGGTGTGTTAAAGGCGCGTGGTCTCACCAGTCCAGCCAGCTGTGTGGACAGGGAGGCGGGCGTGGCTGCTGGGGCGGGGCCAGGTGGGGGTGTGGCACTGACCATTGGGCTGACCACCGCGGGGGAGCCGGGGCCGAGGTCAATTAGGTTATCCTCTGTGGCTTCACTCAGCACCTTCACACAGAGAGTGAGAACACTGACCCAAGTCAACACAAGCCACGTTCCCATGTCTGTAGTATTGTGTTTCTACTGCTCCACTATCAGCAGTGCAGGTCACAGCCATAGACACGCCCACTTTCAGAACATCACCACTGTGTTCTAACCAATCACATCAACTCTGTGCAGAAAATCTGTGACCCGCCCTCTAAGACTCCGGGCAGTGTCTAAGCTGCCACGCCCCAGGCATGACAATAACAGCTACAGTAAGCGCAGTACGCTATTGCGTTTTTGTAAAAACTAAGAATAAATAAATAAAAAAACAGATGTAAAAGACAGAGTAAATGAACATGGATGAACCTTTGTGGAGATGACAAATACCAGACACCAGTGCTAACAGCAGGAGAACACAAGCTAAACAGACAAGCCCACAAACTAACACACTTCACATTCTACAATATTCACTGAGAGACGAGCCAGAGAAGTATTCAGGTTTCTCACCACTAAACAGTACTGGGGGACCCAGGACACGAAAGGGAAATTCTAAAGCAGGTGACCCCAAAATGTGGCACTGGAGAGCCACAGGGTGTTGCTTGTTGGTTTCTGCTTTCACCCCAAAATCAGCACTCAGCTTAGACCTATGGAAACCCAGGACGGGAAAGTTAACTGTGCCATCAATGGCTTTCAGCGATCGGTTAAGCCAGTGCTGAGTTATCAATGAAATCCTGCACACCTTGGAGCTCCTCAGGGCCAGGACTGGGGTCCCCTGTGCTATAGGGATGACAAACATTAAAGGCATCTGGAGGAAGGGGCAGGGAAACTAGGGATTCTGAGTCACATCTAAACTTATCCAATCTATATATGCATTTGAGGTGCATTGTGGGTAAAGGAAAAGGGGGGCGGAATGACCACCGCCCCTCCAGCTGCTCCTCATGGGGGTTAGAGCTCAAAACACGTCTCGTTTCACATGACTCGGACACTAAGCGTGTCAATATTATGCTACATAAGGTTATTTTAAACGCCATGTTTCGGCTCTCCCTCACGAAGCACAGCTGGATCTGAAAACAGAAACGTCTCCAGCGCTTTTGATACTTGCCTGCCTCAGCTAGCCACATCGAAGAGAAAAATAAAACACAGAATATAAACAGTGTGCATGTGGACGGATGAGTTACACAGTAGAGCTGCACCCGCTTTTGCATCCATTATCACTAACCTAATTGAGCCGTCACAGGGAATACACCGGTGCGGAAAGGACAAGAACAGGTGTGGAATTACTGACAAATTAACGAAAAGATACACAGAAAAATAAACCAAATAATCATTTTACGTTTTTTTTGGAGGGAGGGAGGAAGTGCTAATCTTGGATCAGCTCCACCTTTTATTTTTTAATGGTAATGATCAGGATCTGAGCTGGTAGATCTGATCCCAGATCAGCGCTTTAGGCCCCTTGTTTCCTGACAGGTAGCGGGGGGGATGGCTCAGGATCCAGTTGGGAGACTCACCCCATTATTGGCGCTCTGGGCCGCTCTACCGGACCGGTACCGCTCGTACCTGCCAAAACACCAAACACATTTACCCAGACTCCACCTGCATTTCTGTACTTTAACACAAACACATTTTTGGTGTCACCAAAACATGGGCATCACATTCTGGATAACTGAATTTCACAATTCTTGTTTCCTTTTTTCCACTGCTTCATCTGAAGGTAGGGTAGTGGGCGGGGCTACCTCTCGTATCTGAGGAAGATGTTGTTGAGGTCATCGTTGACGTGCAGCAACTCCTCGGTAACTTCCTCGTTGGAGACACGGGAGATCAGCTCCACAATGCGCTGCTGCATGGCCCGACAGGTCCGGTTCAGCTCCTGCACCAGAACCAGAACCACCCCCAACATTAATCACCAACAGAACCAGCACCAAAAATGACCATGTTCTTGAGAAAAAACTGCATTATGTGGGACCTTCAGGTTGCTCATGTGATAAACGTCTACAAACGTATCAATGCCTAAGCAATTATAACCTCCCTCTCTTACCATGAAACCATCTACACATCCTACTGCACTGTGACATCATAATCATATAGAACGCTCTACACATTCTACTGATATGTGACATCATCACACTTAAACTCTTCCACTGCCTCTCATGGGTAATTTTCTCACCCTCATCACCTGACATACAAGCTGAATAATTCACGCCTGGTGATTTACATGCAGGCAATGCGACTGCTACAATCCCTGCTCCACTATGTTTCACCAAAAATTGTGCTCCAGCTCCCCCTAATGGCCAACATTAGTATCAATCCTGCAGGATCTGTAAATGACTGACTGACTAACCACAATCAAAACCTGAAACACTAATTACCCTCCGATGACTGACAGCCCCCTACCAATAAAACCAATACAAGAAAAACATCTACGGCGGTAAAAGCAAAGAGTCCATGCTAACATGTGAAAAAAATTATTTAGTCCATTTTCACTTGTCAAAATACAGCCTCCTCATGTTGAATATTTCATATTGCATCCTGTGTATTATTACATATTATTTTATATTATATGACACGTAATATGAAATAATGGACATCAAATATACATTGATTTTTGAAGAGAAAGTTTACGTCATTGTTTGTATTTTGTCAATGTTTTCTGGCTCTTTTACTGAAAAAATACCTTTGAATCTCCAAATATACAGCTTTCCAAAGTATCTACAAAAATACAACTTTCCAGGAAATTAAACAAGTGTTCACAATTGCATGACCAGTTGTGCTGACACGTTCTGACAGAAATTGTTAACATTATTTATCAATACAGGCATATGGTGAATGAATGATTTAACTCATGAATGACTGAAGCTCTGGCAGTGGAAATGGGGGACGGAGTGGAGTGTCAGGGACGAACCTGCAGCAGCTCCAGGTCGGACGGCTCCTCCTGACCCGGGACCATTTCCGTCAGCATCTCTGACATCACCTTGGTGTTCCCGCGCACGATGTCCAGCTCGCTACGCAGCCGTGCAATCTGCAGGAGGCGACAGAGAGACGAGGGTGTGAACACAAGCGGCAGAAGCGGTACTCACCTGTGTGGGATGCATTAGTGCTCATCTGTTTAAATGCGGCGGAACTCACTGATCTGGCAATGGCAATGCTCACCTGCTGGGGGTTAGCGGTATTTACCTGTTCAGGGTTGGCGGTGATGGCTCCTGTCTGTAGTTGCGGTGGTTGAGGTGGGGGGTAGCCAGCAGGCTGTGGGGGGGCGGAGACGGGGGCGGGGCCCTGAGGCTGGGGCTGAGGGGGTGCAGCTGCCTTGTATTTATGGGTAGCAGGGTCCACCTCTGGAACGCCCTAAAAAACACACAAACCCACACACAACAACCTCACACTACGCCCCCAAAAACACACAAAACCACACATAAAAACCTCACGCTACAGCCCCAAAAACACACAAACCCACACACAACAACCTCACACTACGCCCCCAAAAACACACAAACCCACACACAACAACCTCACACTACGCCCCAAAAACACACAAACCCACACATAAAAACCTCACGCTACAGCCCCAAACACACACAATCCCACACACAACAACCTCACACTACAGCCCCAAAAACACACAATCCCACACACAACAACCTCACGCTACGGCTCCAAAAACACACAAACCCACACATAAAAACCTCACGCTACAGCCCCAAACACACACAATCCCACACACAACAACCTCACACTACGCCCCAAAAACACACAAACCCACACACAACAACCTCACACTACGCCCCCAAAAACACGCAAACCCACACACAACAACCTCACACTATAGCCCCAAAAACACACAATCCCACACACAACAACCTCACACTACAGCCCCAAAAACACACAATCCCACACACAACAACCTCACACTACAGCCCCAAAAACACACAATCCCACACACAACAACCTCACACTACAGCCCCAAAAACACACAAACCCAAACACAACAACCTCACACAACAGCCCCAAAACACACAATCCCACACACAACAACCTCACACTACAGCCCCAAAAACACACAAACCCACACACAACAACCTCACACTACAGCCCCAAAAACACACAATCCCACACATAAAAACCTCACACTACGCCCCAAAAACACACAATCCCACACACAACAACCTCACACTACGCCCCAAAAACACACAATCCCACACATAAAAACCTCACACTACGCCCCCAAAAACACACAAACCCAAACACAACAACCTCACACTACAGCCCCGAAAACACACAAACCCACACATAAAAACCTCACACTACGCCCCCAAAAACACACAAACCCAAACACAACAACCTCACACTACAGCCCCAAAAACACACAATCCCACACACAACAACCTCACGCTACAGCCCCAAAAACACACAAACCCACACACAACAACCTCACACAACAGCCCCAAAAACACACAATCCCACACACAACAACCTCACGCTACAGCCCCAAAAACACACAATCCCACACATAAAAACCTCACACTACGCCCCCAAAAACACACAATCCCACACACAACAACCTCACACTACAGTTCTTACTCTCTGTGGGGTGTGTATAGGGGACAGCGCGTCCAGGTCGGCCATGGGGAACTCGATGCCCTTCCTCTTCAGGTCCTCGTAGATGTGGACCACGCCCGTCAGGTCAGGACTGCTCCTGAAAGCGTCTGCCCAGGCCTGTGAGAGCGGCATGACCAGAGTTCACTCATTAACAGCTTATATCACTCATTCATCAACTGCATACTCACTCGTTCATCTACCCGCACACTCACTCACTCACTCACTCTTCAGGCAGCTAACAATTCACATTAGCTGCAGGTCACTTTTAACTTTCCAAAACTGCAATATTCTGTGATGTTAGAGAGGAACACACTCACTGCCATGGGCTAATGGAAGCTGGCTAACGACAGCTGGCTAAACGAAGCTGGCTACCAGAACCTGGCTAAACTAAGCTGGCTACCAGAAGCTGGCGAAAAAAAAAACCTGATTAACAGAAGCTGGCTAGCGGAAGCTGGCTAACAGAAGCTGGCTAAAAAAACCTGACTAACAGAAGCTGGCTAAGCAAAGCTGGCTAACAGAGCCTGGCTAACAGAAGCTGGCTAAATGAAGCTGGCTAAGCAAAGCTGGCTAACAGAGCCTGGCTAACAGAAGCTGGCTAAATGAAGCTGGCTAAGCAAAGCTGGCTAGCTGCTGTGCTGCAGTCCTATGTGAGTGCAGTGGCACATGTGGAGAGAAGCTAAAAATAACCCTTTGAGATACATCCCTCTGCGGAGGCATGACACAGCTGCACTGTACAGATAAAAACTGTTCCAAAAGCCCGTCTGTCCCTTGAGTCTGCTTTACAGATCAGACTGCTTGAGCTCCATCTATAAACACCCCACAGCACACAGATATGACTGCTACCTGAGTTACCTGTGCTGTGGCAGGTTACCTGAGGCAAAGTCAAAGGCCTGAGACAGCCATGCACCTCAAACAACCAAACTACAGGCAACCAGGAGTCCTTCCTTCTCTTTGGGCGTTTAGCTTTAGCAACAGAATGATTTGCGTATCATGTGTTAGAGTGTTTGGTAACGTTGGGGCTGATGGGAGGGACATACCTGGATCAGGGCCAGCACTTTGTCCTGTACAATGGTAGGGGGGTTAGTTTTGGGAGAGATGATCTTCACCAGCACCCCATCGATGAAGTCTCGGTTGGCCACCAGGACGTGGAAGCGGTGTCCACAATTCTTCACACAGGTCTCCAGTACCTGGGGGGGGGGGCAGGGGGTTATCGCTGCAGTTTGGGAAGGGATGGCAGGATCCTTCCCAGGCTTTTATCAATCTACAGATGAGCATCACCCCCTTCCCCCCACAGGCCCGTCCCCCCACAGGCCGCTCCCCTCACAGGCCCCTCCCCCACCATGCCCATCCCCCCACAGGCCCCTCCCCTGACAGACTCCTCCCCTCATAGGCCCCTCCCCCCATATGCCCCTCCCCCTCCTCCTCCCCTGGTTCTCACCGTTAGTGCCAGCATCACCTCCCGGTAATTCCTGTTCCCGTTCAGCCTCTTCTTCACTGCCCTGATGGCGTCCTTGGGCCTGAGGGGGATGGGGGGAAGGGAGAGAGGGAGGGAGAGAGACAGACAATGAAAATTACTCTTTCCCAGCTCCTTAATTCCCCACCCTTTTCCCCAGCGCTAAACTGTTTAAATGAGAAATTAATTACTGAGAGGTGAGGGTGTGTTTTATTTATAGTTTGAATTTCTACATAACCTTACCCTTTCTGCTGTTACTCAGTGCTTTAATTAAAGTATTTGATTTGATATTTTTCGAGGCAGCTGATTTTAAGATGAAAACTGAATCCTGGTAATCTCCTGGCTCTGCGGGATCAGGCCAGGCCGGTTCTCATTAACCTGTAATACCACTACACGACCAGCAGGTGTCAGTGTGGGCTGAGAGATCACATTAAACCTCATTCTGACAGCTTAGTGTGTCTGTTTGCCCAGAGAACACATTCAAAAGAACAGGGATGTGGCTGAAAGCAATAAAGTCGTGCACTTCCTCCTTCACTGATTCTGCAGAGCGAGGACAGGTGAAAGCAAAGTGCCACGCTGCCATGTCAATCAGCCGTCACTTCAGATCAATGAAAAGATGAAGGACGGAGGAAGGAAGGGAACTTCTGTCAGTTTTTAACCGGTCCTTTGAATTCCATTCACAGCACACATTTTCTGAGTATACAAACACGGCCTTTCTAAGAGTAAACAGCTGACTTAAAACTTAGCTATTATCTGCTTATATAATTTCAGCTAGAATGTTCCAGGAACAGGACGAAGGAATCTGAGGAAACTATGTGAAGAGATTAATATTTTACAGGGGTGTGAATATAGTGTTTGTGCTGGCAGATAAAAGGCCAGGGTAAAGAAAGCAGCATTATCTTTATGGTGCCACTAAACTGTGGGTGAGCTTGTGTTTAGGGTGGCTGTCTTACTCCGGCCTGCTAGAAAGCACTGTCCCATTAAAGGCACTGATAGGGTTCAGCCGCTCACAATGCACCCTGGGAAGGGCCTTCAGCACGCCATTTATTCAGTTTACATTAAGTGCTTCCAACCAGACACACATACACACACAACGATCACACATACTGAATTAAAAGATACAAACAGCTGCTCCTTATTAAATTGTGTTGTCAAAATATGTGTGTGCGAGAGAGTGAGTGTGAGAGTGTATGAGCAGGATACAATCATTTTCAGGCTGTAAGGGACATCCAGTGTTACAAAAAAAAATCAATATTTACTGACTAATCAGAAAGAATCAAATCCCTGATGGTGGAATTTTGCTCCATTCTGTGAGCAGCCCTCTGTGTGCAGGCGGGTGAGCTTCCCGCAGCCTGTGTGTTTCTCACCCTCCTGCCCTGCTCGGCCCCGCCTCTTGCCCACACCTAGCCACACTCCCTTGCAATATCCAGCCATGCCCCAAGCCACTCACCCTTCCTCTGTCTCATTGATGATGTCACAGATTTCCATGTTCAACGTCCAATCCTCGCTCTGTAAAGAGCCGTCCGTGGCCTTCTCTGGGGGAGGGGCAGAAACACATCCAATCTCAGCACAGTCATGAATAACAAACCTGGCGCTACAACAAGAGAGTCTTAGGAGTATGACATGTGTCAGTCTGAGCACTATGACTTTGTAACTGCAACTGTTACCAAGGCAGTTTACATTTTTGGCACTGTATCTATGATCACACTGGGTACAGCATCAATGTTCCTGCCTGGGATTTGAACCAGCAACCTTCTTCAGGACATCCTCACATACATACGGTATTTTAGTGTCACGCTGCCACACCCTCACAAGCACAACGGACTACAATGCATTAAGAAATTTCCAGTATTTGTGGGAATCAGGTTATTTTGCAACCTGTAGAAACATGCTGTTCAGGAAGGCCAACAATGAATTAAGGAAATCTCTGTTTTTTCAAACTGGCATTACTACATTACTTTTGGTAATAACTCCATTACTCACTTCCTTAGCACCCAACTTCCAGCAGAGCCTCTTACACAATTGCCAACTTACACAAGTCTGCTCTGCCAGCTCAGGGTATGTTTGACAGGAGAACAGAGAGCTAAAGGCCACAGGCTGGGCTCAGTGCTCTAGAATCTGCCCTGAGCTCTGCAGCGCTCCAGAATCTTCCCTGAGTTCTGCAGCGCTCCAGAATCTGCCCTGAGTTCTGCAGCGCTCCAGAATCTTCCCTGAGTTCTGCAGCGCTCCAGAATCTTCCCTGAGTTCTGCAGTGCTCCAGAATCTGCCCTGAGTTCTGCAGTGCTCCAGAATCTGCCCTGAGTTCTGCAGCGCTCCAGAATCTGTCTGCAGCAGTGTTCCAGAATCTGCCCTGAGTTCTGCAGTGCTCCAGAATCTTCCCTGAGTTCTGCAGCGCTCCAGAATCTGTGCACACCACTGTGTGCGTCCAGCCTTCACTCCTGTGACGTGTTGCCTTCCCTCACACCTCAGCACTGAGATCTGCAGATCACTGCCACTCAGAGGAGGAACTGTGAGAACACTGAGTGCGTTTGAGACTGCCACCCAGCCAAGCTCCTGCTTTGCCTTTGTCCAGCTGTGACACCAGGCAGTTCATATCAGAACAGCATGTGTAAGTTAGCAGTTTGCAATCGCTCAGTCATGGTTTATGAGGATACGCTGTGCACTGATTGGACAGGTCTCATCCATGGTTTTAGGTTGGGTTGACCTACATACATGCAGCTTCTCACTGGGAACATGGGTGCCACTGGATGCTGTGAGGTCTGACACAAGGTAAGTGAAGCGGCCCACCTGCCCTGCAGCCCACCTGCCCTGCAGCCCACCTGCCCTGTCCTGGGTCACTGAAGGGTCCTGCCACAGTCCTACAAACCTGTGCCTAGCTGTGTCCCACACCCTATCCCAAACCAGGCTAAACCTCAGCCTTAATCCCAAATCCACTTTGGAGGAACCACAATGTTTTGATTACACAAAAAAAAAGACATACTGCCCTGAGGTGGATTTCTTCCATCAGAGTCTGGATTTAGTCCAAAAATGGTATCTATTGTAAAATCATACTCAACCCATTTTAAAGGCCGTTGTCACGGTGACGACCACAGCAGCCTCGCCTGAGTGACATGGTTGCTCGGAGCGACGGCGGTAGCTGCGTAGCTGTTTCAACATTACTTATTTATCCTTACCTATCCTCTCTGCCTCTCCGTTCCTTTCGGCCCATCAGATCCTGTGTATGTGTGTGTGTGGGGGGGTGACCTTCATGGCTGGCTCTGGAGTTCTGCTCCTGACCAAACCTGCTGCCCCCATGTGGAAACACAATGCCCTCTCACTCTCATCAATAAAACAGCAGCACCTCATGCCAGAGCTCCGTATCACCTATCACCTTTCCCTTTGTCTCAGGTGCCTCCCACTTTACTTTAGCAACTAACTCCACGCAGGTGAGGAGAGATGAGGGGTGGGAAACAGCAGCCCATATCAACTGTTTATGAGTCCAGGTGTGTCAATGTCCAGGTGTGCCATACAGTACTCTGATGGGACAAGCCAAACAGAGACAACAGCGGACGGAGCTCGAGCCATGTGCAGCAGAGCCCGATCCAGGTTTGACTCCAGTTCCATGTGTTCACACTGAGTTTGCTCAAAGTGGAGAGGGTTTCAGCCCAATATCATTATCATTAAAACACCATCAGCTCTGAATTACAGGTCCAGCTCTTGAATCAAGGCATGAGCCATTACACAATTCAGGAAGAAGGGTAAGTAAAAAGAAAGGTCTGGATGAACAGGGAGGTACTATAATTTAGGATATTTTTGTTGCCATTGTTTTTCCTTTTTTTAATCTAGTAATTCAGGGTACCTTTTGGAACTAAAACTTTTTGCTCAGTTTTATAAAAAGACCCGAGAGCGGCATGTGGACAGCCACAGAGATGGGTAGCTCAGTAATGGTCAAGCTCACAGGGCTATGCGCTAAGCTAACGGCTAACACCTGCTAGGCTTTTCTTTAAAGTCTTCAGCAGCTACTTGCAAAGGGATTTCCCCAGTAATCCCCATAAGGGGATTTACTTGGGAGGGGGGGGCAGCGATAGAGGGGACCCATTCATCCAGATCCACACAGGATCCATGTGGCCACACTCCCACATGGCACCTAGCTCACCTCAGGACCACAGGGCCCGGCCTGGGGAGGGCCCTGCCCCCTCCGCATCCCCCGTCAGCCCCTGCTCTCCCAAACAGCCCTGCCTGACCCTTAATCACTGCCCCCCCGCCTTAATCCCATTACCGAGGCAGAACTCCATCACCCTGCCTCCAGGGGCCCCTTTCTCATGACAGTTTTTACTCCACATCACCATCATGAGCTGGAGGACCAACCATCTGCTTTCTGACTGTGGCCAAGTGAAGTGACAATGTACTTTACCTGGAGCGATACTCCTGACAAAGACGCTGTTGGGGATTCATACAATCTAACCACAAAGCACTTTCCCCATGAAAAAATTGGGGAGATACCACCATCATTTTTCTGTTACCCTTTGCTACTCTGTCACTCAGTTTGCTTGTCCTGGAAGACCAGCACATGTAGGGATACTCTACCCTGGGTCCCCATGACTGTAGTGACTACAGGGCTACTCTATTCTGGTCCTGGAGGGTCATAGAGCCTGCGGGGCTGCTCTACCCTGGTCCTGGAGGGTCACAGTACCTACAGGGCTACTGGTCCTGGGGTCACAGTGCCTGCAGGGCTTCTGGTCCTGGAGGGTCACAGTACCTACAGGGCTACTCTATTCTGGTCCTGGAGGGTCACAGTACCTACAGGGCTACTCTATTCTGGTCCTGGAGGGTCACAGTACCTACAGGGCTACTCTATTCTGGTCCTGGAGGGTCAAAGTACCTACAGGGCTACTCTATTCTGGTCCTGGAGGGTCACAGTACCTACAGGGCTACTCTATTCTGGTCCTGGAGGGTCACAGTGCCTTCTGGTCCTGGAGGGTCAAGTACCTACAGGGCTACCTATTCAGGGTCAAAGTACTCTACTCTATTCTGGTCCTGGAGGGTCACAGTGCCTGCTGGTCTACTCTATTCTGGTCCTGGAGGGTCACAGTGCCTGCTGGGCTCTCTATTCTGGTCCTGGAGGGTCACTGGGGCTAGGTCCTGGGGTCACAGTACCTACAGGGCTACCTACAGGGCTACTCTATTCTGGTCCTGGAGGGTCACAGTGCCTGCTGGTCTACTCTATTCTGGTCCTGGAGGGTCACAGTGCCTGCTGGGCTACTCTATTCTGGTCCTGGAGGGTCACAGTGCCTGCAGGGCTACTCTACCCGGGTCCTGGAGGGCCACAGTGCCTGCTGGCTTACATTTCAGCCAAGCACTTAAGCACCTGGTCACACATACCATTCTCCTGACTGAGGCACCTTATGGAAACAGAGAGCTGGGAAAAACAGAGTGAGTCAGGCCGCCCTTCCCATTCATTACGCTGATGAAAAGCCTGGGGCGTGCCGCTGGAACAAGGCCGGCCTGTGAGACAGTTAAAGCCATATCCACCTCCTTACTACCAGCAGAGAGGCTGACTGTCATGGCGCCTGTTGTCCAGGAAACCCAAACGGTTTATTCTCCAGAGACTCCAGAGAAGCAGCCCTTGCCTCACCATCTGGGAACTGCGTTTACTGTGGCAGTGAACACCACACCCTGGATGTGGCAGGTTACACTGGACTCAAAGAGGGTGGTGACATTGATATATACCTCTTTGGTATTGTTTGTGTTTCAGTTGCCACTTCTGCTATGACTGGCCAGAGCTGGGAATGTTTATCAATCTGAACTTCCCTGCTTTCCCCAGGCTTACACTGCAGACAAAATTGGGGGTGTAGTAACTGCCCACTTATGGGAGAGTGAGGCTTCATGAACCCTACAAAGACCTGTCAATCACTAACCTGAACCAATCAAAATATTTTGCTTGTGCCGGCAAGCCACAACGATTGGCTCAGCTGCACACAGATACTGGCGGCATGTGGCAGCTTCTCAGATTTGCAGCGGTGTCCTGAAACCTCGTTCACTCTCGGCACAAGCTCCGTCACGGCAAGGACCTTTGCCACGGCTCCAAGCTCCAGCGCAAACAGGGGCCTTTCGTTTACCGCTGTTATCTGGCCCCAGGCAGCGAGCCAAACACACACGCGAGGGAATTACCGCTGTCTGGCCAATCACGGCTCTGGAAACACAGCGCTCTTTAATCTCGGAGATCAAACCTCGGGCAAAGATCCCTAATAAACGGTCAACCTGCCAACATCCCGCATGGAATGGTGAGCACACAAACCACACAATGGGTTTACAAATGATTCTAGCAAATCTACGGATAACAGAGCGAGTGTCAAACCGCAATCGCTGCAGGTGACCTCGTGCCTGAAGCACATTCTACGTCTGGCAGAGGACAGCGAAACTCAGCAGAGTGCTGTCACACACCAGCTCCAAAAATCAATGCAGTTTTGCATGCCATGAAAAGATAACCTGAGGTAAACTGAGGTAAACTGACAATGCAAAGAATACGCCATAACTGTGCAGCATTCAGGGGGACTGATAGGAAAATAACAACCCTGAAAAGGGCACTGACCAGATAATAACTAACAGGGTTCATTCTAAATATCACAGGAGTAGCTGAGAGAAGGCTCAGCTGAGATTACGCTGAGAACTTCTTCATGGATCTTCCAGCTTACCCAGTCTGTGCAATGGGCTGGCAGGAGTTCTAAAAATTTAAGGAGGAGTACTTCATAGGATTCTAGCATACTGGCCTATGAGATTGGATCTTTCTGGAAAGATCTATGAGAGTGCTCACTCGCACAGCTGGCGTTAGCATCCCTTCATGGGCAGTAACATTGCAAAGGATAAGTGGCTAGGCCATCAACCAGGAGGACAGAGGTTTGATGCCCTGGTCGGCAGCTGCCACTGTACTCATGAGCAGGGCCCATGACCTACAGGAGCACAAGAGCATCTCTATACATGAGCCATCAGTATGAACATCCTCTGTCGTTTCTCCCTAATGTGTCTATCAAGCCAATAAATATAAATGCAGTACTCCTTCCAGAAAATTCTTCTCTGATATTTTTATACCAGAAAAAGGGTAAATCAGACTTAGGTTTATATTATCACAGTGTAAACATAACCGTTATAATCTATTCATAGAGCATTTCCTCTTTGGTGTGGGACACTGGTAACAGAGAACTGACAGCTTCCCTTAGATACGCATCCATCAGAACTGCCCTGAGATACACGCAGCTCAGCCAAGGCGCTCACCACAATAACAGTCAGTTGGTCATGTATGTCACTGAGCTTAACTTTAAAAAGCATCAATCGATTTTCTCTGAACAAACACATAAAATAACTTGGTGAAATCTGTATCAATACGGTTATCTGAGGGCTTCTAATATTTTTCAGGAATACACAGAAATTTGTGACGGATGCCTAAAATCTTATGACAGAATTTATTTGCAAAGCCTCAGTAGACTGACTATTTCTTTTCAGTTGTGAGCTTTGACTGAGAAGGGTGTTTGTTTGTTATTTTTGCAAAGAGATCCTTATCTAACCCAAGTGGTTTTTGTTCAGTACTAGTGGGCAGCTAGCAGGCTATCTTATTATCAGATGCGACTGATGGAAATTAACAGCTAGGTACCAGATTTCATAAACGTGTCGCAAGGCAATATGGTTAGTCTTTCGATTAACTGCAAAAGTGACACCAAGGTAATTCACCACTGTAAATGTATTCACTAGCATTACTGAATGAGTTACCGTATGGTACGTCTTTTCCGTTTTTATGGTCTGACTTAGCAAACATTAGCTGGCCAGCAAGGAAACATTAGCCAGGTACTAGCTTAGCCAACTGTCTGTTGATCCAATTAGCGAAACAAGAAAAAGGGGAAATCGGAAACACAAACACTGATATCATGAACATCATGTTTTGACAGCTCATAATTCAGACCAGTACGAGATAGCATGTATCTAAGTTGGCAGGCTAGCTGGATAAATGCTAGCTAAAGCGGCGTTCAGTATACCATACCTGACAGATAGCTAGCTAGCTCGCTAACAACTATCAGTGTAATTTGGCTAACCTGAACAGACAGTTAGCTCGCTGCCAAGACAGAATAAATACATAGTTCAATTAGCCGACGTTCACTGGCTATCCATGTGACAATAACTTACTCTCTACCTGAGCAAACGTGACAGTTAGCAGATTTGCTGCCTAACGTTAGCTTGCTGACTAACGTTATTCGGATAGGATAGGTCAGTAGCTTGCAAGCTAGCTACGTGGGCTCAGGAAATACGGTGACAACCACCGCAGTCAATAAGACGTTCAATACTTGGCTAACATCACACAGTTTACCGATAAATACAGTCTCCTGATTGCATAGTGTATCGTGCCGTTTGCTGGCTACCCACCTATACATTGCCCGACAGGAGTGCTGTACGGATTTCCCAGTAAAAACTCCATCTTGATGATGATGATGATGACAACAAACAACAATCCGCTCTGTCACTGAACTCAAGCACATTGTCAGGCTCCTCCCATCGGGCAGGTTCATTGGAGGATACTGCTGAGGTCTCGATATGACTGGACAAACGATACGTCTATCAAGACCAAAAACAAACCCAGAAATATTTCTTCTATTGGAACTGCACCTTTTTTAAAAAAAAGAACCCATCTTCTGGATAAGTCGTTTGGCTTCATATTAAACCCACGATGGCAAGTGGTCTAAGGAACATTTTCACATTTTAAAGTTAACTGATCGAAATTTAAATAGCGAATACAAAAGATTTTCAGTTTAGCTATGTGTACTTATTAAGCTCTCTTGCAAGCAGTATGAGTTGCCAGCGTCCAGGCCATTAGATGATCGACTTTTAAACTGCGAATGAAAGAAGTAATCTTGTATCTCTGCACATAATTTCTACCTTACAGACTCGGATGTAACTTGCTCGACGCCCTCATTCAAATTGCAGTGTCAACTTCTCGTGTCCACCAGAGGAGCTATTGAAAACAAATTTGATTTCCAGAGTCCACAATTTGTGTAACTGTCTTGATTTGTCTCTGGATGTACAGTACGTGTAGGAAATTCAAACACAGAGATCATTCGCAGGTGAAATGACTCCAGGTCAGTGCTCTGAGTGATATTGTGGAGACTGACAGCAAATCCACTGATCCATAGTTATTGCTGGAGCATGCAGGGGGACAGTGATGAAGAACCGTCATGTCAGACTTGAGTTCAAGCCCTGGTTGGTCTGACCTGACAGTACCTCATTATAGCAAAACACTCAAATCACGCGATTAGCTCCTGTCAATGCTGGCATCGTGAGAAAACATGATCAAACCGCAAATGATTCATATTATTTATTTTTTACACACATTTTTTTCACAAAGTTACTTTAATCAGCAGCTCTGGGAAGCAGACCTCAAGCGGCTGCAGTTATAAACTATTTCTGCTGACACGATTCAGCATAAGATGTATAAACTAAAATAAACACTGAAATATTTCCCTGCCACAAATTAAATGTGAAATTAAGACAGGCGGTCATTTAGATGGTTATTTTTAGACCACTGACTGTTGACAAAAGACAGAACCAGTGCCTGAGTAACTCAGGTTTGAGGCGTGTTCCACATTAAAGTTTCCAGCCTTCGCCAGAGGAACTGAGAGACAGGGGTGTATCCTAGCGACAGAGAATGTCATATAAACTCAAATGCACATACATACAAATGTGACTGCTTAATAGGTGCAGTGTCAAATATTCCATATGCTTACAATACAGCTACTACAATCCAGAGAGAGTATAACTTACCCATGCAAAGATAGAAAAAAACCGTACTACTTCAATCTTCAGAATTGCACAGCTACACCATTCTCAGAGTACAACTAAATGTCTCAATAAAAGTAAAAGCAGTTTTAAAGACAGGGGATGAGAATGTGGGTCTGTAAACATTAAATATGTATTCCAGTGTGGAAACTGTACGTTTTGAAGCACGGTGCCGGGATGGATTTGGGCTCCCAGTGTCACTGTGAGTTTAGGAGGGACTCATATCCTCCAGCTGGTCTTTCACGTAGTCAATGTAGTTGTGAATTTCGGCGATTCGCTTGCGATTCCTGGCCACCTCTTCGTGGTGGATCTGCGCAGATGCAGTGAAGGAAATGGAAATGATCATGGCTTTGATCACACTGAAGATCAGAGCTTGTGTTCATCCCCATCAATCTGAGTTTTACATTTAAACAGAGAATTTAATGAATGCTTTATTTGTGTTTTTGAGATTCATGCGACTCATTTCGTTAATTCCTAATTTGAGTATGAATGCTGATCTAGGACCATTCCACATCTTCACCTTATCCAAAAAGCACCAACAAGCAAACTGATCCCAGATCTGCTGTCCTACTCTGAGATGGTTCATGACTGATTTCCTGTCCTCCCCAGGGGTGGGTGTTTTTGGGGTGTGTGTCCCCATTCTCTGCATACCTCCTTCATTAGCGCTGCCACCCAGCTGTTGATTCGAGTCACCAGCGCATCCTCCCGGTTGTCGATCTTCAGAAGGTGGAGATCATGAGAAGCACTGACCGCATTCACTACTGTGTCCTTATCCACCAGCAGCTGCATCAGCAAGAAAGGAAGGGGTGGAGTCAGATCCCCAAAAACCAATGGTGTGAGAGTCACATCCCCCACAACCAATAGTGTGAGAGGCTCAACCCAACAACCAATAGTGCACTATTCATGTCTCCCCCAACAACCAATATGGTAAGACTCATGGCCTCTGACAGGCAACAGAATGCAGATAAATCATGTGACTTGACTGTGCTATTACGATGGTATAATTATGTACACAGCGCCTCCTGGAGACTGACCGCGCGCAGGTCATCCGGTGCGTCCTCCTCCAGCTCATTCTTGGCTGCCTTCTCCAGTGCTAACATGGCGATCTCCAGGAGCTTCTCGTTGTGGTTGTTCTCCAGGTCGCGGCACTGTGCGAAGGTGGGAATGTTACGGAAAAAATGCTCGTGGAGGCAGTGGTATTTGTTCTCTAATCAGCTCCCATACCTTTCTAAAGAATCAGCTGGCTTAGTGCACAAATCCACACATCTGCGTTTACGTGTTGGGAATCACCTTCCGAGAGTCTGGCCAGTGTCTTAGCTCCAGCTCCTCTGCTGTTCCCAAGCTTAAAAAGTGGTTCCAAAGCTAGTTTACATTAATGCAATGTCCAGCTCAATGATGCCCCCTACAGTATGCCGCTGGCAGTGAAGGTAGAGTGAAAACATTTCTGTGGGGTAGCTCATCCTCCCTGCAGTACTCTCCTTCAGCCACTAGGGTGCACAATGTTTCCATGCTGCATGAGGTGTTCCTGAAGGCAGACCAATCGCACAAAACTTGTGCCTTTTCTTTTCAGCTGATTGGTTGGTGCGCTGGTTGCCCTGGGGAAATTCTTGCAAAAGCACAGTTTTTCACCTCGATTGCACTCTTTTTACCTCAAGAGCTGCAACTCAGAATCACAGCCTGCCTCCCTCTCTGCACTGACTCTCTGACTCACTCTCGGTAAAGCTGTGAAGTCATGTCACGCTTGGAGTAATTTACTTCTGAAGGCACCACTATGACTTCTGAAAGCTCCAGTCTGTAAGATGAACATTAAAGGATATATCCCCTGAGCGGCCTCGACGAAGCTGGCCACCATGTCAGAAATATTCCGCTCAAAGTCCTTCACAACCTCCTGAAAGACAACGGCAACGTAGGGATGCACACTGGTGATGATGTCACACAAAGTGGGAGGGGCACTGGTGATGATGTCATGCAGCTACTCTCTGTCCATGTGGCTCATACTCTGGCACCTCCTCACCCGCCCTGTCATAACCCCTGCTCCTCATGACCCCAGACTAACACTGTTCCACCCTTTCACTAGCCTCATCCCAGCACACCCCGCCCCCCCCCCCCTGCTGCATAACCCCATCCTATCCCTGGCCCTGTTCATCCCATCCTGCCCTGGCCCTCCCATGCCCCACCCTAGCCCCGCCCTGGCCCTGCTGCAGCCCCACCCTAGCCCTGCCCTGGCCCTGCTGCAGCCCCACCCTAGCCCGCCCTGGCCCTGCTGCAGCCCCACCCTGACCTCTAGCTGGTCTGCCAGCTGCAGCTCCAGGGTCATGAGGTCGTCGTGCAGCTGCTTCGTCTCTTTGCTGCTCTGCTCGATCTGGGACAGCAGCTGCTGCCGGTCCGTCATCCTCTGCATCTCCAGCAGCACCTGAGATATCCACACCACACTCACAGAGTTTACACTGAGATATCCACACCACACTCAGAGAGTTTACACTGAGATATCCACACCACACTCACAGAGTTTACACTGAGATATCCACACCACACTCAGAGAGTTTACACTGAGATATCCACACCACACTCACAGAGCTAACACTGAGATATCCACATCACACTCACAGAGTTTACACTGAGATATCCACACCACACTCACAGAACTAACACTGAGATATCCACACCACACTCACAGAGTTTACACTCAGATATCACACACACAGAGTTTACACTGAGATATCCACATCACACTCACAGAGTTTACACTGAGATATCCAAATCACACTGTGTGTTGTGGGATGTGGACCATTCTTCAACTGAATGGAGATTAGAATTGAAAACATACTTGATCTACAACCAAGTTTCAACACTCAAACACCTCCATGTTTGCTTCCTTGACTGACCTACATACTCACCACCTTCCTGGTCTTCTCAAAATTGACAATCAACTGTGCTGCCACCTGCTGGTTGTCCTCCACTGCCTCGTGGAAACAGTCAAAGAAACATTTCACCTCGTCATCCCGTGCCTGCTTTTGTGCCACGCCCAACTCAAACAGCTGCGTGCACAGCGCCCCCATCTGGCTCCGGTAGGTACAGCACAGAGTCAAGGCAGCTACTAGAGTCCTGTTTTTATCCAATAACCTGTTTTGCACCTTTCAGATATTCATAATATGCAACGATATCATAGTTGTTGACAAGAGTTGTGAATCAAAGATAGATATTCACATTTCTTTGAATCAGAATTCTTGTTCCAATTTATTTTGTGTTTCCTTTCCCAAATATTACAAACTTTCTGTCAATCTCTCCATAATCAAACATGAATGAAATTAGATGAAAGAGCCCAGAATATTGTAACTGAGTGAAAGGATATGTTTCCAAGAGTTGGGGTACGCCAGGGAGGTATGACAGTTTCTCTGCCTCAGGGTCCTCGGAGAACATGCTGTCAAACAGCTGTGGGCCATTCAGGAACTCCACAAAGGCTTCCTATGAACAGGGGCAGAGCACAGCGTGAGTACTCTGGAAGAGTGTGTGTACATGCACAGTTTGCGTGAGTATATATTGTGTGCATGTGTGCATGTATATATGTGGTTTGTGTGAGTATTTATTGTCAGGGAGTAGTGCCCTGTGAGAGCAGTACCCTGTGCTTCTGTATCTCCTCCTCCTTTAAGCTCGGTCTCTATGGCCTTCAGAGCCAGGGTCTCATCATGGATCAGCTTCTCCAGGGCATACTGGTATTTGGCCAGAGCCTTCTCCCTCTGGAGCCGCAGACAGCCAGCAGGGCAGCAAGAACACAATGCATCACAGTACATTACATCACAATACATCACAACATATTACATCACAAAGCAAAATAATACATTTAACATCACAACACAGCACAATGGATTACATCACAATGTGTCACAATACATCACATCATTTCGCATCACATCACAACACAGCCCAACACATGACATCAAAACACATCATATTGCTTTTTGAAAACTTTTTGTCAGGGGTAGGTAACCTCTGGTGATGGAAAGCTACGAGGAGTGCTAGTTTAACACAGCTGATTACACAGCTAACTAACATGCCCTGGTTTCTTGGCCCTGGGCTGGTAAACTGGTTGAAAATAAAAGCAGCGCACCCTGTAGCTCCCCAGGACCAGGGCTGCTTGCCCCTGCTTTGCTCTCTGCTCCACTTCTTGTACTCACAGTTTCCTCACTCAGTAGGCGGAAGTCCAGGTAAGCCAGCTCAGGCAGGTAAGCTGCAATGAACTCCTGATAGCACTCCTCTGTGGCAAGGGAGTTCCCTGCCAGGTTCAGAGCCCGCAGGTTCGTAAACTTCCGCAGGTAAATAACCTGATAACACACACACACACAAACACACCATCTAAACCATACTGTTACAGTATGAGCTGTCAAAAAACAAGCAAAATCGATTGGATCAATTTACTTTGAGAGCCGCTAAGCGCTAGTCTCTACAGAGCCATCAATATATTACCCTAGTTATCATTTAATATGCATACCTAAGGGCACCATTAAATGAATATGTACTCTGCTAGACCCATTAAGTATCTGAAAATAGACCTGCCCAGTCAGCATGACTGAGCCCTGTTCTAGATATGGGTAGGCATCGTTTGCACACAACGATTTTGCCCTTGTAGTCAGCTTTATTGTTCACAGTCAAAATCAACATTAATGTATACAGAAGCATAGGTTCAAATGTTCTGAATTTTTGTAAAAACAAAAGGGTGTGTGTTTGTGTGTGTGAGTGTGTGTGTTTGTGTTGTGTGTCTGGCATGTCTGCTGATATGTGGTGTACGTGTGTGTGTGTGGTTGCTCACGTTGTCCAGCTGGGACAGGTTGTTGTTGCAGATGGAGAACACGTGCAGTTTGCCCAGCGTGTCCATGTTCTCGATGATGGAGATGGTGTTGTTGGACAGACTGAGGTCCTCCAGCTTCACCAGAGCATCCAGTCCCTCGATCTTCTCAATGTGATTGAACGACAGATCTAGGAAAGAAAGTGAGGAACATTGAGAAAGATGAGACTTTATAAGGGGAAATGTCCTCTTGAGAAATGACTGCTGTTACAGGCAATGACTGGACATTGAGAAATGTAATGTACAGAGCAGTAAACTTTTTTGGCACAAATGATACTCCATACGCAGCAGGGGTTGGACCTCAGTGCAATTCAATACAGCTGTACTGTTACTGTCAGTTAGCTGACATGCTAATATTAAGCTATCGAGGCACCTGTGACTCACCCAGCCAGACCAAGTTGACGAGGCAGTCCAGTCCAGTAATCTTCTCAATAATGTTGTTATCCAGTTGCAGCTTAGTCAGTGAGGTGAACTGCCACAAGTGGTCAATCTTTAGGATGTCTGTAATTGAAATACATTCAAGGTGACGTTTGCACACAATTTTGTAATGTAAATTAAAACACTATTCAATTTAGGGGCAATCTGCGTTTACTTTATCATAAAAATATCTAAAGTACATCATACAGTACGATATTTTAAAAGGTGAGTATTTAAAAAGTAAAGGCATCAGGTGCTGGCTGAGTGTTGACACATGCTGGTGAACATCTGGCAAGCTCTCGCATGCACGCATGGGCTCTTACGCCTGTAGTCCAGGCGAAGGTGAAGCACGTCCTTCAGCTCGATGCCCTCTTCCTTCGCGATGAGTCCAGCCTGACCCTGCGGTCCTTGCTCCTCCACCGCCAGCTGGAGCATCACCTCGTCCACCACCGTGGGCTCCTCCGTTTCGTACATCCTTCCCTGCCTGGTAGCGCTGCAGGTACACTGACCTTAGCTCGCCAGCTAACTTTAAAAATATTGTCAAAGCGGAATGAGCTTGCTTTATCTAGGTGTGTGGTTTGTTATTTCAAATTAACGCGGTCCAACAATGCGCTCAGATGACCTTGTTCTTTGACGCTTTAACTAATAATAGTCTTAGTTTGGGTTGTCTTGCCAAATGCAAGCTATCTAGAGCAAGATATCTTACAATGAAAGTGCAACGAAACAATATTACTCGCTAGTATTAGAAGCAACGTTATTTGTTTATCTGGCTTGCTCTCAAAATACATTCGAGACTGCAAGCTGCGGGTCCTACATGTTTACACGGATCCACAGCAACCTGCAGTGACATGCTAATTACTATACAGTGCTACAAACTGTAGCAGTTCTACTGTTTGATAGTCCCCTTGTGAAAACTTACCCTTCCTAACTGTTTGATGGAGTGCAATAACCTGCTTTATTTGGCTAACAAGCTAACCAGCTACAAACACAAGTGTTGCTTAGCAACAGTGGACTTGGACACCACGAGTACGGATGGCGTTATTGTGGGACTCTCAATCTAACACCAGTACATGCGATACCCCTAGGTATGAGCGCTGATATATCAACTACATTTCAAAGACTTACGCGACCGAATGACCTTTACCTTTTCATAGCCATTAAATGCATGTGAGAGGTGGTGTTTGTGTTTGTGTGTGGGGTACAGCAGGTCTCTGGAGTAAGCAGACAAGGACGGGGATTCCCATTTAATTAACTGCTGAAATAAAACCTGCTTTGGAGCACCATGGCATTTGGCTGTCAGCAATCCACACAAAGCTCCTGTCTTTTCTTACGACCTCCCCGGTCTGGACGCACGTGCGCCAGGGTTTGTAAAAAAAAAAACACAAACGTGACAGACCACAGCACGTAAACACCTTTGATACCTAATGAACCCCTTGCCCTCATGACCACCCCCTCCTTTTGGAGAAACACTTCAAACCAAAGCATTTGAAGTGGGTAGGAGGTCTCTAATGTGATGAGCTGTTTGCGTGTCGACCCTCACCTGGGCCAGTGACACGTGGGCTTACCTGTGCTCAGTCCCCAAGCAGAGAAAAAAGCTCCAGCATACAGAAAATTTCCCTGTCTTTACATTTATGCTTTGGGAATGTTTCATTAATTAAATGAACAGCAGACCAGGTGATAAGGCTAGAATGAGAACATTTCGCCATTTACTGTGTGTTCGTATGATCCATTCATTATTTTCCACCAAACCTATTAAATAAAGTACTTTAAAAAACATAATTTCATCAATTCTCCATACCGGTCCTGCCCCAAACTATGTGATCCATACTGTATGTTGAGGTCCTCAGTTAAATCTTCACCGGGTTGACTTCACATCATAAAGCGGTTTTTACGAAAGTGAGGTTTCTGAGACTGCAATAAACTTTTTCATGATACAACAGGATTGTCACGTCGTTACGTAAGCCTACGAATGGTGACGAATGAACATATAAAATGTTGCTTTAGAGACATATAGCTGAAACACTGTGATTGAAGTTGGCTTTAGTTGTCTGCCATTTGTGTCGATGGTGGTAAAAAAGTGAGGTCTGGAGATTAATCTGGAATAAGGTGCTGAAAATGAAAGCCCCTGTGAGCACATGCCAGCTGGAGATTCCTGAGTTTAGCCGTTCACGTGCGTAGACCGTTAACCCTCTTTGGAGGTGAACTCTTTAGAAGATCAAGAAAACAATAAACAGTAGAAAGAGAGAATGCGAGAAAAGGGGGAAGAGATGAGAAGGAATAAGGGGAAGGGGTATAGGAGCAAAAAAAAATCCCAAATCGGTGACAGCTGCAGACACGCGTGGGAGATTATGTTAACCAGCTAATTCGGTTCCGCGTTATAAGGGGGCTCACAGCGGACGGTGCGGAGAGCTGCCCGTGAGCCGCGCTCTGTGTGGAGTCCCCTGCATTCGCGTTGCCATGGCGCACCGGGTCGTCACCTCGCCATCTCTAAAGCCGTTCTTCCTGAAGAAGCCAATCAGCGTGGCCATTCCACAGCACCAGCGCCGACACACGCTCCCTGCCAGCGAGTTCCGCAACCTCACCCCGCAAGACGCTGTCAGCGTGTTCGAGATAGAGAGAGAAGGTAAGAGACTCTGAAACTGGAAACAAGATATCAGGCTTATAGTCGATAAATCACAATTTAATTCAGTTCTGTTGGAGTGAGAACATCCAGGCTTGGCCTTCATGATTCAAGATTGGACTACAAGATTTCTAGCTGTGAAATGAGAAATCTAGTCTTTCCAATTATGAAGTGGCGGATCGTCCATACCTTTGACATTTTTTATTTGAATTTTGCAAAGACCAGTTTTCTTTCTTTAATATGCACAGTACAGCGCATTGTGTGGTCAGAGCAGCAGTGTCTTGGTTATGTATTCATCTGGAATGTAAAATTTATCTTCTGATCTTCTAAAGGTCCTCTTCAGAGGTAATTGTGTTCTTTTAGTTTCTCATGTCATTTCCACACATTTCGCCTTCTCTATCGCTCTCATTCCCTGTCTGTCTCTCCCTCCCTCCCCCAGCCTTTGTCTCAGTGTCCGGAGAATGCCCTTTGACCTTAGAGGAGGTCCTGAGCTTCCTTGGCCAGTGTCCGGAGCTTTCTTTGGGCTGGTTTGAGGAGGGCCAGCTGGTGGCCTTCATCATTGGCTCAGGCTGGGACAAAGACAGGTTGGAGCAGGTGAGAGGAAAGGTCTGACACACCTGGCAAGCAGAGAGGTATAAGACTGGAACACAGGGCTAGCAGAGAGGTATAAGCCTGGCACACAGGGCTAGCAGAGAGGTATAAGCCTGGCACACAGGGCTAGCAGAGAGGTATAAGACTGGAACACAAGGCTAGCAGAGAGGTATAAGACTGGAACACAAGGCTGGACGGAGATCAAAACCGGCACAGTGCAGTGATTTGGTTATTTGTGATGTATCAGTGAACTCTGACCAATGACTATTGCCCCCTTCCTCAGGAGGCCATGAGCGTGCACGTGCCAGGCTCAGGCACGGTGCATGTGCACGTGCTGTCGGTGCACCGGCACTGCCGGCAGCAGGGTAAGGGCTCCATCCTGCTGTGGCGCTACCTGCAGTACCTGCGCTGCCTCCCGGGGCTGCGCCGCGCCCTGCTGCTCTGCGAGGAGTTCCTCGTGCCCTTCTACCGCAAGGCTGGCTTCACCGAGCGCGGCCCCTCCACCATCGCCGTGGGAACGCTCCGCTTCCTGGAGATGGAGTACCGGCTGGGTGGGGTTGCCTACGCCCGGCGAAACAGTGGCTGTTAGCCTGTGTCGCGGCGCGCGCCCCGTGTTAACGAAAGGTGCCAGTGCACTGCAATGAATAGGAAGCTGGGGTTGTAGCTGAGAGGATGCAGGTTTGATTCCAAGGTGAGTCACTGCCGTTCAAACTGTAAGCAACATACTTTACCTGAATTGCTTCGGGTAAATACGGAGCTGCACAAACAGCTGCGTAAACAAGCAGATTCCAGAGAATCTACGCAGCCGTCATGCAGGAGGAATTTTTACATCACAATTAAAAAGGAAAGATTCCATTAATTAATGCTATGGAAATGTCAATACAATCAGGAATCAGTGTTAAGTATACTCACAGAAAACTACCCTGTGAACAAGTGTTCCAAATGTTTGCCAGCTCCAGTAGCACAAATGGAACACAGCTAGCTTAGCTAAAAAATAAGTCTGAGCTCTCATAGTTGCTCCATGTTAAGTATCGCTGAACTGTGCTGGGAGATTAGGTGCCACTTTCATGGCAAGAAATCCTGTTGGCCCGGCACTTCCAATGCCAGGGTTCGCCCGGAGGCCGGCAGACAGGAAACAGCACTGAATTATGAGATGATGTGAAAATCAGGCTGGTAATTTGCTGAATGAAATCTACTTAACCGAGGAAGGGCAAGAGGAGCAGTCATGTAGAAAGGGGAAACCAAAGCAGCTTCAGTTTGCTCTGCCTCATGGTGTCATGTTCATTCACATAAATGAGTGTAATTATTTGTACTTCTGAATTTCCTCTTCAGGAACACCAGCAAAACATGCATAAAACCAGTGTAGGATTATCTATGTCGTGTACGCTTAATGTCACAGTTTTACTACGCAGAGAACGCAGAGACTGAATCAATAGTCACACATTGGTTACTCAGATGAACTTATGGGTCTGAAATATTGGACATACCCCTCACCTAAAAAGGCGGCTTCCAAATTTAACAAGAGAACATATGATGAGCTTTCACCAAAGAGCCTTAGGTTAATCGTACATCTTAAATATACTGTACGTAAACACCTTTCACATTTTTTGTAATCTGTATACCTGTATTTGCTTTGTGTACTTGTCTGCTTGTGAACTGCTTGTTGTAAGACCACTTGCTGTTTCCTCTGTAAATATTTCCTTTGTATGGTAGTATAATCTTTATGTAATGTTTTAATTGCACTTCCATACTACCCTTTTTTGGCTTTTGGTACAGAATAA
This sequence comes from Albula goreensis, assembly GCA_022829145.1. Lineage (NCBI taxonomy): Eukaryota > Metazoa > Chordata > Actinopteri > Albuliformes > Albulidae > Albula > Albula goreensis. The sequence continues at coordinate 1,926,113 of CM040762.1, forward strand.
ACCAGTTTGAAAAAGAGGTGTGGTCTCGTCTACTTCTTCTTCATGCATCCTTCCACCCTCTCCGGCCTTCAAAGCAGTGACGCACTGGGCATGATAATTTTGCTATTTTTTTTTTATTATTTTATTTATTTATTTAATAATCCTTTTGTTTTAGTGTACAGGAATTCCCAATGAATGCTGTAACAGGTCACATGACCAATCACAGCATTCTGAATCAACACAAGGGAGTATGGCGTGCATGGGAGAGACTCAAGCCAGTGCTGGGAGGGTGAGGTGTCCTTACAACCAAAATGGGTGGAGTCACCATCAGCCAATCAATGGGCTTCATTTATCAAACATTTACATGTGTAAATTGTCTTGCAAAACATGAAATTTAAATTTAGAGTAAAAACAATTTCAGAGTACGAATACAACTTATTCATGATTCGAAAGGGTAAAACGAGTTTCTCAGTTTCATTCTAATTATTTTCTGTAACTTTACACACTAAAATGATTAATAAATGAGTTCCACTGTGTTTTGTTAGAGTACATTTTTTTGATTGGATGAAACAAGTCATTGGCTGAAAGACAGTAGCTCCTCCCATTCTGGTTGTCTTGACAGCCCATTGGCCCAGCACTAGTCGAGAGCTGTCGGTGGGCGGCCCTTGAGATGAGCTCTATTCCTCTCAGAGTCTGAGTGCTCTTAAAGACCGTGAGTAAAGAATAGTACCGTAGCATTCAGAAACTGCTGTGCTGCTTACATATGCAAGGCCTGTTCTTAGGTGCCTTGTACCTCACAGCATCAGCGGTTTACAAACGAGGCATAAGGCCCATCCTGTGCTGAAAACATGCAGACAGACAGACAGACACACAGACAGACAGAGGGGAGACAGCGATGGACAGAAACTCCAGAGGGCGGGGGTTGAGGTTTTCTGCGGCTGTATTCTGGGTTTCGTTACAGTTCGGTGGGTGGGCGGCTAAAACGCAGCCCGGGCCTGCAAGGCCAAATATCACTGCTTCACAAGCAATAACAAAAATAAAACATACACCACAATTTAACATTCATAACAAAAATATGGCAGTAGTCTTTTGTCAAGGCACCAGAGGTGTGTGTTTGTTTTATCTCGTTGAGTTGTTCTTGTGGTTGTTTTTCCCTGGTAGATTTGGTGCCTGAAAAATTAATTTAAAAAAACCTGGGTGTGGTTTTCGGAAGACGTTTACAAATTTAAAAAAAAAAAAAAATGAGAAATGAGATAATTAAAAAAAGAAGGGACGAAATGAAAAGAGGAGAAGGAATTCTCCTTCTTCCATGCACCAGCACTGGCTCCTCCCCCTTGGGCAGGTCAAAGGTCACAGTCCCATTTGGGTGGCCCAATCAGGAGAGATGGAGCCATTTGCAAAGTTCTTTCATTCCGGAGAGAGAATTGGTCAGAGATAACACAGGAAGCATTCCTAATTCCTTTTACAAACTTCTGACAAGCTGGGCAGCAACCACACTTTTAAGTGACAGCGTTAAAAATAACAGAAAACAGAAATGTTACCACAGTTAATCGAAAGGAGGGGATGTGAATGTAAAGAGATGGTGCCTTGCTGGGGTAGGTTGGGGTGGGGGAGCAGAGCTAAAACACAGGTGGAAACATCTTCACTACACCCCCATGCCCTACTCCACCCAAGGTTGAGGGTCAGTTCCTTTTTTAATTCAGTCAATTCAGGAAATCAAAAACTAAATTAACAAATTGAAAAAAAAATCTCATAGACCATTATGGGTGGCATTTTTAAATTTCTGTCTATTTTAATGAACTAACTAAACTGAAAAAGGAACAGGCCTCACCCTTAACCCTGCCCGTTGGCCCCTCGATGGAGGTGCATGTTGGAATCTGTACTTTTCTGCCCCCTGCTGGGATATCAATGCAGGTGCGTGTTGGAAATCTGTACTTTGCTGCCCCCTGCTGGACTATCAGTGCAGGTGCGCGTTCAGGTCGTATTTCTCGCAGAATTTGTCGGTGAAGGGGATGCAGGTGAGCAGCTCGCACCAGTCGCACTTGAAGGGGCGCACATAGAAGAGCACGGCCAGCCCTGACAGCAGCGCCAGGAAGGCGGCGAGCGAGGCCAGGATCTGGCAGCGCTTGCGGTACATGTCGGCACGGCCGAAGCTGATGTAGGGCAGGAAGGCGAAGCTGAGGAGCAGGCCGGAGATGAAGCCGAAGGCATGGGCGAAGTTGTCGATCCAGGGCAGCAGGCCGAAGGCGAAGAGCAGCAGCACCACGCACAGCAGCTTGGCAAAGGCCCGGCACGGCTGGGCCAGGATCTGCCAGCTCTGGAACAGCTCCACAAACAGGCAGGCCAGGATCCCGAACTGAGAGCCTGCCGGGCCCACCTGCAGAGCGGGTACAGGGGGAAGAGTCAGGCCTGAAGGAGAGAAGGGGACCATGCATACACACACTCACACACTCACACTCACTAACACAAACACTCACACACTAATATAAACACACGCACACACTCACACTCACTAACACAAACTGTCACACACTCACACTCACACTCACTAACACAAACACTCACACACACTCACACACAAGCTCACGCACTCACATGCTCACACACACAAATACAGACATCTATATTTTCTCACACAAATACACACATATACAAAAATACACACACACAAACACACTCAGGCATATGCTTATCTACATATTCACACACATAAAAATCAATATACATACACATACAAACAAACACACACAAAAACACTCAAACCATTTACTAAAAGGCTGAGTGGTGGCTTATGGGTACCTCAGCTCTGTAGGGCAGGAAGATGGCCGACGCCAGGTTGCCTGTGATGCCGCTCAGGATGTAGATGATGGAGATGCGCAGCCAGCCCGCCAGCTTCTCCAGATCCCTCAGGATGGTCATCTGGAAGCCCACCGACACCAGGCAGTGCAGGATCCTGGGAAGGGGGGCGGGAACATCGCGGCATTAAAGAACAGCACTGACAGCTGCCACTTCTACAGCTGTGGTTTAACACATCATCCAGTTCCAAACTGGCAATCTCAGGCCACTCCCCCACGGAGGCCAGGCCCCTCCCTCCCCCCGTAGCCCCGCCCCCCGGTCGCTCACCCAGCGTGTAGGAAGAGAGAGAGCCACAGCCTGTAGAACTGGTCTGGGATCTCAGGGTTCAAGAAGGGGAGCAGCCCGCACACGTCGTCCATACAGTGCACCTGGGGTAGGGGGCGCTGTTACTTACTATCTCACACTTTCACATTCACACCATCTCACTTTGACCTTCCCACTGTACTGCAGGTTTTTATTTACATTCCCATTCCTCACCAGTTTGACCATGTGATCAGTGAGGTTTACCTGGTTTACCATGAGATCAGTGCAGTGTTTACCTGGTTCACTGTACAGGTAGGTACACACCTGGGAACAGAGGGTGGCCTCCTCATGGAAGTAGCCCTTCATGAAGTCACAGTACTCCCGCGACGTGATCTCACACCTGTACAGTCATACACATGTAATCACACCCCTCATCTACACCTGTACAGGTAAAACATCAACATCACCTCATCTACACCTGTACAGGTATATACACCATCACTACCCCACTCATCTAGATCTGTGTATTTGTGTATTTCTGACTGTGTCTGGTAGTTAAGCATGTGTGTGTGTCTAAATGTGTGCGTAGATGTGTATGAGTGTGTGTGTATGAATGTGTGTGGATGTGTGTTCTCTCCTCACCTCCCTTTGGTGCCGATGCAGCAGGGCCGGCCGGTGATGGCACAGTCCATGTGGGGTAGATTAGTGTGATTGGCTGTGCTGTGCCGAGTGCAGATCTGCAATAAACAAATCAAAACAATAAACACAATCAATGCGCACACACACTCACACATACACACACACACACACACAAACACTTTCACACTCACACACACACACACACACACACACACACACTCAAATCTAACGCGACTCAAACACACAAACACACAGCTGTATGCCTGCACTCACTGGCCACTTGGTGATGTCATCGGGCCACTCGTGAGGAGAGACAGAGGCGGGCTCCAGGCAGATCCTGTAAGGACACCAATCAGAGAGCAGAATACAGTGAGCACACACCACTCACAAACAAGAACACAGTCAGTGCATACCAATCAGAGACCAGAACATAGTTAGCATAGCTAATTCATGTAATACATCTCAGTTCATGAATATTCATGAAGAGGCATGCACAGTTTAGGGCAGTAAACATTCTGTCCTTGGCAACACCCCTTCATAAATATTAACGAGCTGTATCATCACAAAGTGTATAGGTGCCTTACCTGGGATCCTGGTGGCAGACAGACCCATGCTGGCGTGGTTTGCCCCCCAGAAGGGGGGCACTGGGGTGGGCAGGCCACTTCACCCACACTGCCAATGTGGTCTGGGGGAGAGAGAGAGAAACACTCAGCTCTGCAGAGTAAGGGTGGCTTTGGTGAATTACACCATTAAATGTCAGGCCTGGCTGGGATTCACATCCTGTTTTCATCATTATATATTCTTACACACTGAAGGTTTGGGAGCTGGGCTTGTTGCACAGGGGTTGCAGGTTTGATTCCCAGGTAGGGCATTGCTGTTGTATCCCTGAGTAAGATACTTGATCTGATTTGCTTTAGTAAAATATTTTATTGAATGATTTGATAGTGTGTGACAGTGTGACAGTTCGGCTCTGTGCCGCTGTCTGACTGCGCAGCTCTGCTTACGGAGCACTCCTCGGGGGCAGTCTGCACGCAGCCGGAGCGGTCGTTGCGAACGCAGCAGGCCGAGTCGCGCTCCCGGGCGCGCTTTGCCTGGATCAACCTGTGCACCTGCTGGTCCTGCCGCATGCAGGGGGAGAACTTGGCCCCCAAGTGGATCAGCGCCTCCTACAGGTTGAGACAAGGAACTGCAGTCATGCAGGGGACAATCCTCTTTACCTGTACTGACCAACACTACGCCAACCTGGAGAAATTCACAGAGCTACTTCTCTGGGCTGCATTTAAATTTTCCCTAAAAAACTGTTTGGTCAAGTTAATTTCAGCGTTTGCTTTAAAGAGCAACACCCAAGGCCAGGTTCCGAGACAAGGCTAAAACCTAAACAAAGTGTATCGGCTCAGACCCGGCTTAATCCATGCCTGGAAAACCAGCTCTGACTGCACTTAAACTGTGCCATGTGACTGTGCTCACCGAGCTTGGTCCAATCCAGAAGTTCTCCTGCTGAACAAACTTAACGTTCTCATAGACGCCTTTATTTCGCAGGACCTGGAATAGTGACACAGAAACACGCACAAATCATCTCAGTATTCCCATGGCAAAGAAGGACGAAACATTCTCGAGCTTTGGTGTGAGGGTGTCAGGGCTCTAAGTGGCTGCTGCTCCGTTCGACGTTCTCACCGAGTCCACGGTCTCATGCTGGGAGAATCCCACGGGCGCCACGCCGTAGATGCACACCGCCAGGATGGTGATCAGCAGGTGGACAAACGTTATCCAGTACGTGAAGAATGGCCTTGTGGGAAACATCACAGAGCAAACACAGACAGGCACTTACAAATCACTTGGGTTGGTCCTGCTTTACTGGTTTCATTCTAGTTTGGTTCTGGTTTACTGGTATGGATCTAGTTTGACTGTGGTTTGGCTCTGGCTCATTGCTTTGTGTCTGGTTTGATTGTGGTTTGGTTCTGGCTCATTGCTTTGTTTCTGGTTTGATTGTGGTTTGGTTCTGGCTCATTGCTTTGTTTCTGGTTTGATTGTGGTTCGCTGGTTTGATCATTGTAGGGTTCTGACTCTGGCCCGGCAGGTGTTCGTACCTGTGGTCGTCCATGTCCTCGATCTGTCTCTTGACGTAGCTGTCGATGCGTTTGTGGTAGGTGCGGTTGGTGAGCTTCCCCACCATGCCCAGGCCGTAGGGCCGCTTCTCGCGTGCGAACAGCTTCTTCACGGGCAGGGCGATGCGCTGACCCCTCCGCTGCCCCTCTAGGCTCACCACCTCCTGCCGCAGCCGCACCTTCGGGGGGGGCGGGGGCCCCTCCCTGCTCTTCCGCCAGCCGCGCTCCAGGGGCCTGCAGGGGGCGGGGCATTTCGCTCACTCAGGTGTGTGCAGGTAAGCTCAGGTGTGTGCAGGTGCACTGGACACGTACCACAGCACAGCTGACAAGTTCTATTTCCCCACCTTTGCCAAATGAATCTACAGTGTTCTGCATGTATATCTACGTACACTAAGTGTATGAATATCTATCTAAATTCTGCATTCTCTTTGGTGTCCATGCACACACAATGTGAATGTCTCAGTTTAGTAATGTATACACATATATGTTCATGAACATCATTAAGCATATTGGTGTGCTGTGTGTGTCTGTTTTTTTGTGAATCTCACATCATCTGGTGACTTCTCTCCAGCTCGCTCTTGTCCAGCGCGCTGCCCGTCAGGTCGCTGTCCTCCGCCACTCTCAGTGGCTCTGTCTCCCTGGCGACGCCATCCGCGGGGGACTCAAACACCTCGTCCGCAAACGAGGACAGTTCCTCTCGAGCTGAGCGATCCTGGCGGAGTGGAAGGGACGGACGTTAATGGAATTGATGTGCAAGTGTAAGCATCGTTCGAAGTGCTTTGAGAGCAGTTAATTTCCCTGTTACTCTGTGTATTACCAGCAGGGGAAGCTCTCAATTTTTCTCTGCAGCTCTGTGTATTGCCTGCAGGGGGAGCTCTCTCTCTCTCTCACCCTGGTGAAGAATGAAGTGTCCAGCTCTTCAGGCATTTCAACTCCCTCCTCCTCCAGGAAGAGGGACGGAGTGAAGCTTCGCCTCTGCGTGCGATGCACCGTCCCATCCCTTAGTGACCGGCCCTGAGGATGAACACACCATCAGCTACTCACCATCAGCCACACACATATACACACACATACCATCAGCTACACACCACCCACACACACCATCAGCTACACACAAACACACACACACACACACACACACACACACACACACACACACACACACACACACACACACACACACACACACCATCAGCTACTCACCCACACACACACACACACCATCAGCTACTCACCATCACCACACACACACACACACACACACACACACACACACACACACACCATCAGCTACACAACACCCACACACACACACACACACACACACATCAGCTACACAACACCCACCCACACACACACACACACACACACACACACACACACACACACACACCATCAGCTACACAACACCCACACACACACACACACACACCATCAGCCACACACACACACACACACACACACCATCAGCTACACACACACACACACACACACACACACATTCACACAACATCAGCTACTCACACACACACACCATCAGCTACTCACCATCAGCTACACACATATACACACACATACACACACCATCAGCTACACACACACACACACACACACACACACACACACACACACATTCACACAACATCAGCTACTCACACACACACACACACATCAGCTACTCACCATCAGCTACACACATACACACACACACACACACACACACACACACACATCAGCTACACACCATCAGCCACACACACACACACACACACACACACACCATCAGCTACACACACACACACACACACACACACACACACCATCAGCTACACACACACACACACACACACACACACCATCAGCTACACACCATCAGCCACACACACACACACACACACACACACACACACACACACACACACACATCAGCACACACACACACACACACACACACACCATCAGCTACTCACCATCAGCTACACATCACCCACACACACACATACACACACACACACTCCATCAGCTACACACACACACACACACACACACCATCAGCTACTCACCCACACACACACACACACACACACACCATCAGCTACAAACAAACACACACACACACACCATCAGCTACACACACACACACACACACACACACACACACTCCCCATCAGCTACTCACACATACACACACACACACACACACTATCAGCTACTCACCCACACACACACACACACACACACACCATCAGCTACGTTGCCAACACACACACACACACACACATGCACAACAGTAGCTCTGCGTACCGTCATTACACTTTCTCTAATATTTGACAGCTCCTGTCATTTTAAAAACAAGCCAGACCCAGCGCAGCACACAGCTACAAGAATCTGCCAAAAAGCACGGAAAGATAGCACAACTCTACTGAAACAACACAAAAAATAATAAATACTGCCAAATAAACAGAGAAACTGTATGATTCTGCCAAATCAACACATAAAAATAACTGCACAGTCGATTAATGGCAGTTAGAAAGAATGTGTTCTTTTGAAAACCAACGGTTACGGTTCATGGAAGGTAGTGACATCACTGGTGTTCTAGAACACACCGTGGCACAGTGGTCCATTAAGGGCAGGCTGTCACTGACCTCTGCACCAGGTAACATGCGTGTGAGCATGGCTCGTCCCGCGCCGACGCGCTAATGGAAACCTGATCAATATTTCATCTGTGCAAGTTTTGGGTTGAAGCACGCAGCAATGGCCAGGCTGGGGAGCCATGCCCTGACATGACAGCATGCTCGCTAGCGACCATCACTGAGCTTCTGCTTCTCTTTACAAACCGCTATTATTCCGGTCACATCAGATCACTGCCACTAGCACAAACCAGGGGTCAATTCACCACAAAAACAGGCATAATCACATGACAAAAACGGTTTCATTTCTTAAAAGACTCAGACTTTTGTGAAAGAGGAAGTTGGTCTTTCAGAGGAGAGCACACTCTTGTCTATAGCACCTTACAGCCGTCAGGACAGAATGATGTCCTCTGGACTCAGAGGATATGAAAAAAGTTATGTAAATAGAAAAATGATATGTGATATAATAAAAGCCCTGTTTAGGGATTACTCCATAGGCTCCTATGGAAAACACAACCTAGGAAAAGGTTCTGGTTGGACAGCATGTTCAGAACACCAGCCAGTCTGTTCCATGCAATTTCACCTTGAGCTAGAGGCCATTTGTCTGTGTTTTTTGAGCAGGTAATCTAACCTGTGTGGTTGAGCTGAATCGACCTCACCTTGACAAGCGCGGAGGCGGCGCGGAAGCTCATCTTGGCGACGGACTCCCTCTTGCGTCGCCGGGGGAGACGGGCGGCGCCCGAGCGGGAGCTGGTGAAGGAGCAGAGGGAGGTTCCGCCGGGCGTGGCAGGGGTCTGGGGCACGCTGTGCCCGTCCACCTCCTCCACCATGCGAAACGCCCGCCCACGCGCCAAGGGGTCGACGATCTGGGGGGACAGGCCGTCAGCAAACACACAATTAATCATTAAGCTCTGCAGGGGTTTGCCCAGAATGTGTTTACAGGAGGCGCATCCTGTCCTCCCCTACCCAAATACAATCACTGCACTGGCAGCTTTGCTGCATTGTGTGAATTATACGTTAAAACCTGCTGCTATAGCTCAGTGTTTCACCTTCACTTTCATGTGTGGTCAGGTAGGTGTCGCTCTGTTTGGGGGCACAGTGGGACAGGGGTCTGAGGCTTCTAAAAATTTTGTTTTTTTCACTTCTGTCAACTCAGCAAAATGAACTGAAATATAATTCATAAATTATAAAAAAAGGCCAATCATTTTCTATAGGGATTTGAGCTCTAATTACTTTCCTGAGCTGACTGAATGAAAATGGAATCACCGCCATCTTTGGTTAAGGCAAAGAGTCTGTGGGGCTTGGCCCTGCCCCTGTGGGCATGGTACCTTCTGCATGCCGCGCTGGGAGGCGGGGACGTAGAGAGGGGGCGGGGTCTCGGTGCTGGTGAGTGACAGGTTGTCCTGGCTGGACAGGTCGATGTCGCGCATGGCATGGGGCTTCAGCTTGCCGTAGCGGAGACTGCAGTGGCGAATGCTCTTCCGCTGCCATCGCTGCGTGGCGTCCCGTCCCGACCCACACCAAACCAGTCCGCCGTTCCCCTGCACCATCACACACACACACACACCATCAGACATACACACACACCATTACCCCACTAAAACACGAAATGTATACACTCCATTTTCCCGTTTAGTCACTAAAGACACACACACACACACATGGTCCTGCGCCCCTGCTGGTACCTGAGGAATATTTTGGACAGAGACTGCGGCCTGCGGGAGCCGCGGCGAGCGGCACGGGGGCCCTTAACCGGCACGGTGTGAATCCGCTCAAAATGCACCTTCTTACTGCTGCAGCCGGGCCGAACCGGGCCAAACAGGGCCGAACAGGACCAGAGAGCAGGAGAGCAGCAGACAGGGCGAGAAAGAGAGAGAGAGAGAGAGAGAGAGAAAAGGAGAAGGAAGAGAAGAGGAAGTGAGGCTTGCAGGTGGAAAGTCAGTTCCAGTTTGCAGTGCTCATGCGCAGTGTAAACTTACAGTGTTAATACACAGTGTTAACTTACAGTGTTAATGCACAGTGTTAGTGAAATACAAGGGAGGAAGAGACAGGGAAGCCAGTGTTCTGATTTATACATGCACAAAGACAGACCCATATATACACACACGCATGCTCACAAATATATACACACATAGACTAATACACACACTCATGCTCACAAATATATACACACACATAGACTAATGCGTACACGCATGCTCACACATATATACACATGCTTTGAGATGCATCCTGACACACACACACAAATCTCATCTGAGCTGAGCCCATGTTTTCAAGTCATTACAACACATAACCGTGATAACAAAAAAATCTATAATAATTCCATGCACCAAGCCCATCAAACACGCCTCGATGATATTTCAACACAAATGGATTGTGAAAAAAAGATAAAAATGACAGGAGACATCTGTTTAAAATCAATGTGCGGTTACAGAGATACACTCCCTTATCTGAGTTCTCTCCCTCCCAGCAGGAGATGCAGCCAAGCTCACTGCCTTCCCACAATTCCATTGCACAGGACAGGAAGTTAGCACAAACATTTAGGATGTACTCCTTTTTATTCCATTTACAGATTTTTTTTATTTAGTCCTTTTATTTGGAAAGTTGTTTGAACATAATAAAACACACTTTGTTAATAAAGTTTTCAAATGATTAGTTGAGTCATTTATTCTTAATTGATTAATTGCACATGGTTGGTCAATGGACCGTTCTCTAATCCCCTCTTCGCTGGGGTTACATCGCACACACATATAAACCACACACTGCACTCACAACTTCTGGAGTCACCAAATACCTGCAGTATGCATCATACATTATGTATAACATCATGTTACCTTGAATGCACTGAGAGACTTAGCTAAAACTTATGTAGAAAACAACAGCAGCTGTACATAGTGTGAGCTCATGCTCTTTTATGCAAAATTTGTTTGCATATTTACACTGAAGGAATATGCTTATTTAATACTGAATTTAAAATACACAGAAAAAACCAATGACCTTCTCTCAAAGTCAAGTAAAGAATTAATTAATTATTCAACTATTCAATCAGTCTGTACAAAGTTGTGATGATTAATTTGGAGGATGGTGGGGTCAGAGGTCAGGTGTCAGAGGTCAGGGGTCACCTTTTGATGGTCTGTGTGATGGAGCTCTGCCTCTGTAGGGCGGGGCGTCGGGGGTCAAAGGGCGGAGCCTGAATGCGGGTGCTCTCCACAGGCATGCTAACGCTACGCAGAAACGCCTGCCTCTTCACCCGCGCCTGAGAGGGGAGAGGGACAGGGGGACAGAGACACATCATCATGCTTTCCTTCATTGCTTAACCACATGCAGAAATGAGACACACGTTACACAGCTCAGTCACGCCATCACCAATGCCTGCGTTTGAGCTTCATGCCTTTGGAGCACTTTAGAAAGGGAGACATGATTTGTGACAGATGAAGAGGGACACTGAATTCAGCTGAGATGGAAAGAAAGACAGAAGGAAAGAAAGAGTGAAGGAGGGGAGAATAGAGGGAAGAAGGGTGTTACCTGGACGAAAGTGGGCGGGTCATCGAGGGACACCTGTGTTTTGGGGATGTCCAGCTTGAGCCATGGAGGCTTCTTCCTCTGCAGGCTGCTGCTGGACTGATTCAGCTCCGCCATGCCCCCTGCAGGAAGACCACGGTATTACAACACACACTGATTCAGCTCCGCCATGCCCCCTGCAGGAAGACCATGGTATTACAACACACACTGACTCAGCTCCGCCATGCCCCCTGCAGGAAGACCACGGTATTACAACACACACTGACTCAGCTCCGCCATGCCCCCTGCAGGAAGACCACGTATTACAACACACACTGATTTAGCTCCGCCATGCCCCCTGCAGGAAGACCACGATTCAGCACACACTGACTCAGCTGCCCCCCCCTGCAGGAAGACCACGGTATTACAACACACACTGATTCAGCTCCGCCATGCCCCCTGCAGGAAGACCACGGTATTACAACACACACTGACTCAGCTCCGCCATGCCCCCTGCAGGAAGACCCCGCCATGCCCTCTGCAGGAAGACCACGGTATTACAACACAAACTGATTCAGCTCCGCCATGCCCCCTGCAGGAAGACCACAGTATTACAACACAATCTGAATAAGCTCTCTGTAATACAGGTCAACTGCAGTATTACAAAACAATGAGTCAGCTCCAGTATGCCCCCTGCTGGTGGGCCATGTTCATTGCACAATTTAGCAAATAACCCACTAATAGCAATTACCTATAACAATACACATTATTAACCAATAAGGCCATTACCAAGAATATCACATCACCAAACGTCGGTATTTTATGCCCTGGATCGTGGGTTTGGATGCACCATCGTTGACTGTTTTGGGTAACACCCAGCGAACAGGAGCAAGGTCATCATGAAAGCTTGTTACTGTCATCCTGAACACTCTCCAGAGGTGAAAGTCCGAGCAGCAAAGCGGCTCTGCGGATCCTCTGAAGGGGAAGTAATCTCTGTTTCATTTGAGCAATTTCGCCACACACCATTTACGCCACTTTCCAGCGCCCCTTTCCCGGCAGCTTCGCCACGGCTTCCTGTAAGTGACCGGAGCATTTTAAGACCACAGGGACGGCCTCAGAGAACTTCCTCATTCCAGCCAAAGCCTGCAGTTACCCTTCACTGCCACAGGGTGGCGCTGGCAAGGCTTGAATCTCACCCGGTAGGATGCACAGTTCAGCACAGGAAATACAAGCCAGTTTTTCCTCAATGCTATAAAATCACTGTTACGAGGCTGGAAACTGCTGCGTGAAGATGAGACACTGTCTAGGTCACCTGTATTTATTACTTATCAGAGACTGGGGCTCCTAATTACAAAGCATCTTAGAATACTGATCTAGGATCAGTTTTCCCCTGTCCATATCCTACCTTTACCCATTATGGTTAAAAGGCAAATCTGATCCCAGAACAGCAGCACCACTCTAGGTAGGAAAATGGGCCCTGATCTAGGATCAGCTTTCCATTTTAGCTCATAATGATAAGGTTAGGATATGGATAGGGAAAGCTGATCCCAGATCAGTGCCCCTGCTCTGAGATGCTTCGTGAATATGAGCCCAGGCTGTGAAATGTATAAAATAATCATAAAAGCATCTCTATAAGTATAAGAATTGAATTTTTTCCCATTGTTTTATATTTGTGGATTAATGATATCTGTACCATGGATTTATGTTCTGAGGGCGTGGGTATCGAAAATCTGTATCATGATTGGTTAAAAAAAGACCTGGTGTCCATTTATGAGTTTTGCAAATGCACAGAGCTTGAATAATGAGGTATGTACAGTGAGTGTTTGATGGCTGCATGACTAATACCCGCTATTCACAACACAGTGTGTGACTGAAACGTGTGAGCAATGACCAAACAGCTGCCCTCATTTCCTGAGAAATTCTTTACAGTTTCTGTTTTTATCTGTGTGTTAAAACAACAACTCTGTTAAAAACCTTTCTCTGTTCCTCCCTCTCTGCCTGTCCCACGCACCCTCTCTCTCTGTCCTCTTTCCCTCCCTTTCTTTCTCCCTCTCCCTCCCCCCACACTTCCTGCCCTCTCTTGGCCCCCACCCTCCCTGGTCAGATACCCAGCTCCCGCCCAGGCCAGCCCTCGCCTGCCCCAGGGAGCAGAGGGTTTGACAGGGCTGTGACTATGGCGCTGTAGGGGTTGATACTGGCCTGTTTTCCCTACGGCACCAGTGGTGTCGGGTATGACTCGGGTCTGTTCCGGGCCCGGGGGCATTGTTAGGGGTGACGTGGGCCTGTTTCCTCTCCAGGAGCAGAGAAAGAGAGAGCTGACCCGGACCACAGCCCGTCCCCACCCACCCCCCAGCCCAGCCCAACCAACCCCAGCCAACCCCAGCCTCTCACTGCATGTTGACTTCAGCCCCTTCCAATCCCCTTGAATAAAATACCACAGTATTATGACATCACAAGCCCACTGAGCCAAACCCAATTCCTGTTTTCACTCAGAAAAATGCTCATAAAGTGACCTTACTGTTAAACCCCGCAGTCATTTTGTGAGTGACTTTAGGAACAGGATGGCTATGTCACATCTGTAAAACGTGCAAGGAGGCATGCCACAGCATGGGGGAAATCATTTCAGTAGGGCAGGAAAGAGGTACTGGTCAAGACACTCGTACTTTCGCTGATGTGTCAGTTTTTTGGACTTGGACCACTGTGCTATGTCATGTTAAAACTACGGGACGTGACGCATCGGCTGAACAATGTCAGAATGAGTCAAGTGGATCTCTGAGTGGGGAGCGACCCCCACCCTGTTCTTAAAGTTGCACACGGTCAAACCTGCAGATACTGTGGCCGGGGGACACAGTGCTGTAACCCCCCCCCATCCCCGGCTGTTCAGGAAAAAGGTTAAAGGTTCTTCCAATTACATTTTTAAAAGAAATAAAGGCCTCCAGCCAACTCATAAGAGACAAATAAAACAGCATCAGTTTCTCAGCCAGGCCTCCATCCAGGGTAAGGCTCCACCAGCCCATTACTCAGTACGCACCGCCGCTGCCATTCACATCTACCCCGGCCTGCATACTTTCATTAAAGCACTTGTTTTACTTCTGGATATGGATGTTCAGAATGAAAGCGAGGCCCAGTTTCAGGCCTTCCGCCAGAGGATGGGAGTGGTTGACCCAGGGGAGGCACCCCCCCCCGCCATGATCTGAGCTAATCTGAGCGGAAAGCTCTCTCACAAATCAAACTGGGAACAATGAGAGTGACTCTGCTATAAACAGCAAGTCTCTGAAAAACGGGGGGAAACAGGAAAGCCGAAAGAGAGAGGTGCTGAGATGTTACGGCTCCGCCACACGCGCCTCGAGCTGCACTTCTGAAGAGTCTTCAGTTTTTATTTTTCCTGATAAGCTGATAACGGTGGCCATACGCAAATCATAAATCCCTTTAATTAAAGCTATTTCAGCAATTAAATTATGTGGACTTAGCACCAGATCATAGCGAGAGAGTAATGCGCTCGTCTGAAGCGATCTTTCGTTAAGGCCTCGGAGTTCAGATCTGTGGGAAGTGCTCATGGGAGACAAAGTAGATGTGTTTTCACATTCCTTGGCCTGACACAGCCGTCGAGTTCTGTCAGCCGCAGGCTGCATCCATAAAGTGTTATGATGCAACATACATTGTCATCGTGCGTGCGGACGCTGACGTTGACAGACACACCCTTCATACCTCCTTCAGTAACCTGTATGGTTAATTTCCTCTGAAAAGCTCTGAAAAGCTGGCACGAGCAGCGTGATCAGCCAGATCAAACCTCCCATCCTGCTCCTGCTCCTCCTCCTTCCATTAGCTTGATTAAACGCCGCGCTGCATCCGTCGTTTACGTTGCTATGCGGTAAGGCAGAAAACTAGGACACTTTATCTCGAAGGGGAACTGAAATCAAACCATCAAGCAGTCCTGTCATCCAGTTTTTTCTGAACACAGCTGTGGGGTGTGGAAATAAGATCATCAAAATGCTTTTCTTTTCAGATCTGAGTACCCAAGTCACGCGCTCAGGTTCTTTTAGAATGCAGCAGAAATAGGTCTACCGCAGATATTTCTAGAACATGCTCACTGTTTGTCCATTTAGCTGAGGCCTGGAACAGGCACACAATGCAAGTTTATAACGGAAATTAATTCATTTAAATTTCCCAGAGGACGACACAAACCATGCCATGAGCTCTCCATCTGTAGTCAGCAGGCAGCAGAATCACTGTGGATAAGAGAGCAATAAATCAGGCTTTATCTCTTCTGGATTCAGCCTGGCAGCCTCCTGGTGCGATTGCTTCAGGGCCGGGATTAAGCCAAGATAGTAGCCAGCCTGCAACGCTACTCTGCCCAGATGCTGAACCAATGGGTGTCATCCTGGGGTCACGTGGTGAACTCTGACCTCTCACTCCTGCACCCTGGACACAGTGTATTATTCTTTGTGTTGTTTTCTGTGTTATTTACCCATCATTTTATTTGACATGCTCTTTTCTTCTTTCTTACTTATTCATTGTCTTGGTGTTCTATATCAATTACATTCATTATTATAATTATTATTATCAATATTATTAATATAGTTGACTCCACCCACTCCTCCATGTCCGCTGCAGAGCGGTGAGGAGCAGCTGGTTTCTGTGTGTCACCGAAGTGAGAATGAGCACTTTGATGAGTGACATCGGAGGACTGCTTTCCACCCCAAACTCTTCCTCTCTGCTACATGCTGACTCTGCTGGCTTTCATTTTCACCCTCACATAGCTCCCAAACTCTTCCTCTCTGCTACATGCTGACTCTGCTGGCTTTCATTTTCACCCTCACATAGCTCCCAAACTCTTCCTCTCTGCTACATGCTGACTCTGCTGGCTTTCATTTTCACCCTCACATAGCTCCCAAACTCTTCCTCTCTGCTACATGCTGACTCTGCTGGCTTTCATTTTCACCCTCACATAGCTCCCAAACTCTTCCTCTCTGCTACATGCTGACTCTGCTGGCTTTCATTTTCACCCTCACATAGCTCCCAAACTCTTCCTCTCTGCTACATGCTGACTCTGCTGGCTTTCATTTTCACCCTCACATAGCTCCCAAACTCTTCCTCTCTGCTACATGCTGACTCTGCTGGCTTTCATTTTCACCCTCACATAGCTCCCAAACTCTTCCTCTCTGCTACATGCTGACTCTGCTGGCTTTCATTTTCACCCTCACATAGCTCCAGTGAATTTCACAAGCATTTCTCCAGAGGCAGGAAGAACGGTCTCGTGAAAGTTGAACACCAGAGTTCTTTCACTTATGTAAATACAGTGTTGTGTTCTTTCACCAATACAAGTACAGATCTGATTGATTGATTATATTGGGCTTCGAAACTGGCATCCATTATGACGGTGAACTAAAAAGGCTGTAGAAAATATACTACACAGAAAGTGATATATTGAGCCCATACATATGGCAAATGTATTTATTTTGTTCAAATATAATAGTTTTTTTCATTTCTTATTTGTATTTGTTTTATGTGTTATTTTCAAAGGATGTCCAGAGAGATTCCCTCACAGGATGAAGCAAAATTGGATCTGGTTTCTCCTCCCTCCGGTTCTCTCATGTTTCTTCACGCGTCTGAATCCCATCTGTGTGTCCGTATTTTGACCGCGAAACTCCTCTGCTTATTAGTTTACCCGACAGGGAGTGATTAGGAACCTGGCGAACATCGCCCCAGAAATGGACAGCGTGAGACTCCAGACTCAGAGACTGCACGGCCGCAGAGCTGAGCTGGAGGACGGATGGAGGACGGATTTTGGGGGTGACCTAGCTTCCCAGAAAAACTTATTCTGCGAGAGCCAATGGCAGGGCAGGGACCAAGACCACCCAGACACGAGTCTTGCTTTCAGAACACGCGTCTTTACTGCATGAGCCACCCAGAGGATCCACCCCGCCATGTGCCAATTTCACGCCACGCCGCGTTACTTTCTGATCCGGGCAGACGTTTTGAACTCTGGCCTGTAGAGGGTCATGGGTCATCCGGCTCACTGGTGAACTGCGGGAGAGTGGAGCTTGAGCCGTCAGTCAGCGCTGAGACGGGCAGTTTCACTTCTGCTTCTGTCTCCGGACACTCGCTGCGTTTGCAGGACCGCTGCTGCAGAAGGTCACATCACATGCCACTTCATTTCCGAAACACGGACCCCAGACTTCACTCAAACAAAAATATCCGTCAGTGTGAAGGGACAGCGAAAGCACTGCACTTCCTCCTGCTCTGCTCTGAAAGTAAATCAGGGGCAATTTCCTTCAAAAATTCCATTATTTTCAAACTCTCCGGCTCCTAACGCTGCAAAAGTCCCGTCCTCTCAGCCCAGGATGATCAGGCAGCTGAATATGACTCACTCTGCTATACCCTGAGGGACAGCGGATAAATAGACTCATGAGAATGAAAAACAATTAATGAATATTATATAGTAAATATGTGTGTGTGTGTGTGTGTGTGTGTGTGTGTGTGTGTGTGTGTGTGTGTGTGTGTGTGTGTGTGTGTGTGTGTGTGTGTGTGTGTTTTTGGCAGGAACACAAACTGTCAGGCCAATGAAACTGTGCATAAACATATGAATGTGAGTGAATTGACAGTGAGGGTGAATTATGACTTTCAAATCATCGTTCATGTCTCAGATGCACTGAGAAAAAATGCAGAAAAGTTCTAACTTCTCATTTTAAATGTTTAACCTCACGTTAAATAAAAACAGCTTTGTGCTTTGTGTGAACCTTTCACATGGATGGAAAATGAGATATGAAGATGCACGCTGCCTTCTGGTTGAGCTCTACACTGCCACGTAAATATTGTTTGGAGGGACTTGATCTTGGGCAGGCAGATGGCACAGGGAAAGGGGGAGGAGGAAGGAGAGGAAGAGGGAAGATGGATAAACAAACAGAGACTGAGAGGAGCGGGTGTGATGTAGACTGGGATGAAAGGCGTGCCCGCGCCTGATGAGGCTGAGATAAACACCAGTAACCAGATGCACTCAGATACACAGCCACCCCACACACACTCAGGGTGAAGAGAGGAACGTTATCAGACGGCAAATGGAGAGAGGAAGGTGATACCATCTTCTGTAATATCCCACAGCCAGGTGGTATTAACGCCACTTAATATCCGTGAACAGGAAAGGTGTGTTTGTCAGTATTATACACGCTCTCCACACACACACCCACGCACACTAACACACACTCTTCTTACCCTCACACACACACACCCACGCACACTAACACACACTTTTCTTACCCTCACACACACACTCAAACTCTCTCACATGTCTCACACGCTCTCTTTGACACTCACACACATGCACACACACACACACAAACACACCCACGCACACTAACACACACTCTTCTTACCCTCACACACACTCAAACTCTCTCACATGTCTCACACGCTCTCTTTGACACTCACACACACACATGCACACACACACACACAAACACACACAAACACACCCACGCACACTAACACACACTCTTCTTACCCTCACACACACACTCAAACTCTCTCACATGTCTCACACGCTCTCTTTGACACTCACACACACACATGCACACACATACACACAAACACACACACACACCCACACACACACACACACACAACACACGCACACTAACACACACTCTTCATACCCTCACACACACACTCAAACTCTCTCACATGTCTCACATGCTCTCTTTGACACTCACGCACACGCACGCACACACACATGCACACACACACACACACACACAAACACACACACACACACACCCATGCACACTAACACACACTCTTCTTACCCTCACACACACACTCAAACTCTCTCACATGTCTCACACGCTCTCTTTGACACTCACACACACCCACGCACACTAACACACACTCTTCTTACCCTCACACACACACTCAAACTCTCTCACATGTCTCACACGCTCTCTTTGACACTCACACACATGCACGCACACACACATGCACACACACACACACAAACACACACAAACACACCCACGCACACGAACACACACTCTTCATACCCTCACACACACACACTCAAACTCTCTCACATGTCTCACACGCTCTCTTTGACACTCACACACACACATGCACACACACACACACAAACACACACAAACACACCCACGCACACTAACACACACTCTTCATACCCTCACACACACTCAAACTTGCTCTCACATGTCTGGGGCTACATGCTTGTAAAGTGTCAATTCTTTGACACACACTCACTCACACACACACACACACATTATAGTCCTTTTGTTTTTTAACTCTGTTTAATTTCCTACACACTCACACATGTGTGAGTGTGTGAGACCCTTTGACCCTTGTCTTCTCATCGTAAGTCGCTCTGGATAAGAGCATTTGCAGCGCACCTGTAACGCAAGGTGACCTAATTGTTGTTTCATGGCTGAACAGAGCAGAGAGACAGGTCTTTCTGACACCCCCCCACCCCCGCCCCCTTCCCCCCTCCAAAAGTGTTTTGAATAAAGAAAACAGCACTGGTGAGACATGAATAAACAGATAAAAGAGCAGCTTTCACCGGGGGGGGGGGGTGTGATGTGGGGGTTGGATGGGGGGGCATATTTGTGCTACAGAACCAGAGCCTCCCCGCCAGCGAGGATCAGAGTCACTCGACCACGGTGAGGAAGAGCGTCTCCGAGCATGGAGCCTACTGTCATTCCCATAATGCACTGCTCTAACCGATTCAGCCCGGCTAGGCGTTAAAAATAGAGCCTTCCTCTCACGAATTTCAGCAAAGGACTGAATTTTTTTGGGCAAAAAATTGACGTTGAGCCAGGCACAGTGAGGGCCAAAACCATGGAGGCAAATATGGAAGCACATCGTCCCTGGAGAATGTGATTCTGCTGGTGCTGTTGCTGCTGTTGTTGTTGTTGTTGTTGCTAGTGCTGCATCATTGTTTTTACTACAGCCATTGCCATTACTGGATACTATTATTACGACTGTTTTTAGCAGCCTGGTTTGTGGTTGCGCTGTTTTCATAATTGACTTGTTTTGGCAAAGGCAGTGTCAGCTGGAGGCAGTAACGCTGATCTGAGATATTAGATGTGAGTCAGATAATGAAGGAGGATCAGGAGGGTAAGCCCAGATGCTCCCACAGGCCCATCCTGGCTGGAGGAGCTCCAGGGTGGGGGAGATGAAGAACCTCCAGGGAGGGGAAACTGGAGGAGCTCCAGGGTGGGGGAGATGTAGGAGCTCCAGGCTGGAGGAGCTCCAGGGTGGGGGAGATGTAGGAGCTCCAGGGAGTGGCACCTGGAGGAGCTCCAGGGTGGGCGAGCTCCAGGGTAGGGGAGATGTAGGAACTCCAGGGTGGAGGAGATTTAGGAGCTCCAGGGAGGACCAGCTGTAGGAGCTCCAGGGTGGAGGAGATTTAGGAGCTCCATGGAGGAGCAGCTGTAGGAGCTCCAGGCAGGCAGTGCAGGGGAAACCCAAGCGGAAGTGCTGG